>JAUZST010071325.1:0-21767 GCA_034779995.1 Parotocinclus haroldoi
TTATTATTATTATTATTATTATTATTATTATTATTATTATTATTATTATTATTATTATTGTTGTTGTTGTTGTTGTTAGTAGTAGTAGTATTTTATTTGCATTTCTTTGGACAGATGGTGATGCATTTGATTTTTAATCGTACTGAAAGGTCAATATATAACGACAAAAATGTAAATTTTGAAACGTCCTCGAAATGTTCTTTATTATTATGAAGGTTAAGTATGTTTATTGATGCCATGGTTTGTGTACATGTATCAGATTCACAGTCTGTTCTTCCTTGGAAAACACTGAAAAGTACTACATGAATTGCAAAAATTTTAAAATATCACTCCCTCACAAGTAATGGCACCACGTGCTATCACAAATAACAATGAATATACACCTTTTCTTATTATCAACTACATGGAAAACATAGCTATATATTTAATGAGTTGTTTTATTTAGGTAAATGTAAATTACAGCTGCCTGATTTTACCTGTTTTGACTTTCTTTTGTATATAAAAAAGTGTAATACCTAGAATAAATGATTTGGTAGTGCAGCCAGTGTTCCAGGAAATTTTTTTTATCTAATTCTATAAGCAATTTTTGCATAAAAAAACCTTTTAAAATAAATCTTTTAATATAACGTTTCTATGTGATGCCACATTGTGCTATTTTTTGTCATACTATTGCACAATATTTGGTATGGGCATGGGCAGAGCTGTGCAAGTTGCATGCTCCACTGTTTCCCACTTTGTAACAAGTCATTCTTACACACACACACACACACACACACACAAACACAGGTGTATGTGCAGAGCTCGCAGGTTCTCCCTTAGTGCTGCATATTAAATCACTGTTCCTTCTTTACTTGAGCTATGGTGTCTAGTTGTGTTTCTTTTATTTAGTAGTTATGCACAGCATGCATCAGGGTCAGGCTGGAGGGTGAAAAGGTTTTGCTCTAGGGGCTCCCAGCATGCTTCACAAGGTAGGTGGTCAAGGCTTTCTTCACAAGGCTTTCTGGTAGGTGTGTTATTTGTCAAAGTCAAAGTCTATATCAGATTATTTCTGTATTTTTTAATTTTTGTGAGATTTTTTGCTAATATCTAATGCAAATCCCAGTTTTAGAAAGCTTAGGGTGACAGTGGCACGGAACATCTCCCTTGTCCTAAAGTTGGGAGGACCAAGACTAAAAAATGGACCCATCTTTCTTGGGCAGCTTGAATAAAATAATTAAGAAAAAAGTAAATAATCATATTTATATGAATTAATTATTAGTTTAAATAAATGAAAGCTAACTAAATATTAACAAAGAGAACATACTAACATTAAAATACTGTACATGTATACCTAAATAGATGTCGATATTGAAATGAAACTTGAACATTTGACATTGGTGTCAGAAATGGGGCTGGCTTAACACGACTTGAGGACCATCCCTGAAGTAGCAGTTGGATGTCCACGCATACCCATGTGGTTGTGTAGTCAGGCAAATGGGCAGCAGCACCAGTTATGGCTTGCCTGCAGCATCAACACCTCACCTATTCCAGCACTAGTGGGCACAGGATTTACCATTTCCATCATTAAACTGCCAGTGAGTGGAAATCTCCTGGCAATTCTGAACTTAAATCCATGACTGTCAATCTGTGACCATGCTGGGATAGAGCAGATTGTCCAAATGGGCAAGGTCAAGTAGCAGTATGATTCTGGCTGGTGCTTATGGGCAAACCTTCCATCCTGCAGTTGGACTTCCTGGCATCATTACACGTGGCATTGAGCTACAGAAACAGTATGTTTTGCATGGCGGATGAAAATGTACTACTCACATTTGAACAAGTCAGGGTAACCATGGACAAATCAGCAGAAGTACAGCTAGGACACGCCCAGCTGTGGCAAAGGAAAGATCTGAACGAGCTGAACATGCAGCAAAAGGGACAGTGGGCAATAACCCTCGGTGATCTACTGCTACAGGTACCTGAAGTACCTGCTTCGATGAAGCACTGCTTTAACTGCCAGGGGTGTGTGCTGGCACCTGCTACTAGACCAAAACTCCATTCAAACTAACACAGTCTTATTCAGAACTTTATTTGGATGCATCATTGAGGGGTGGGACCAAGGATTTGACCAAGGTTGACTGCTTGGCACCACAATGAGCAGTGAGCAGAAGCATGGTGAAGGTACACCATGATTATATGATTTATAGCACAGACAATCCATTTTGGTATTTAGAGAATCACAAAGCTGTTTTCAACCTAAAATGAGGAAAAATGGTGATTTCTTGACTGTTTTTTTTTATTCTGGTAAGGGTTTATAGCTTATACTATATTATATAATATATTATGTATTTGAGACACAGGAATTTTTTCTTATCAGTATATCAAAATTGCTCTTTTACTTGTTTATTTATGTGGCTTACTATTTGGTTCCTGAACACTAAGGGATTTAGAATTCCTCGGTAAGTCACTTTGGATAAGACAGCGAGATAAAAATGCTATTAATGTAAATGTACATTTGTTTTCAGAAATTCTTTCACATAAATCACAAAGAGAATGGCAATACAAACTGAGGAAGCTATTAAAATTCCTCACATATATCTACTTCGATGTCTATCACCATGTCTGTGTGGCTTTACTCCAAGAACTCCAGTTTCTTCCTTCATTTCAAAGACAAGCGTTAGTTTAAATGGTTACTCTTAATTATCCCTAGTGTGGGTGTATCTCAGTAGTATTATTATAACCTTGCTCCTGTTACAAATAGAAAGGCTGTTGGTGTGAAATAAATAAACAAACATCACTCTCATCTTTCTGAGGGAAATGTGAGATAGCAGAGTTTATTTGCAGTTGGCTAGTCAGTCTGCTGGTGCATGGGAATAAATATTACACACATTATTATATTACAGACACCCTTATCCAGACAGGCATACTGCCTGATATAATCTTTAAAAGTATCAAAGTCCATCCAGTTGTGAATTGATGGCCTTGGTCAACGGCCCAAAAGTGGCGACCTAGTAGTGCCAAGCTTGAAACGGTGACCTTCAGGACAATTGTCCATTAACTTAAGCCAAGGGTGGAACAGCAGTTAAGGTCTGTGGTCTAGGGTTCAAATCCCACTTCTGCCACAGCAATGGCAATGTGTGTGTCTTTCCGGGTGACGGTTGTTAAAGTCTGCAGCTGTGTTCCCTAGACATTGTCAGCATCATCAATTCCATCTTCAGTTACCTGTAACAAATAGCTACATTTTTACCTTTTTGTCTTGATAACCTTTAAACCTTTGAATAAATATTGCAAATCGGCTAATTCCAATTTTTATATGAGACATTTTTTTTATATGTTAAATGGCCTATGTTAAATTCCCACTGGAAAAACTTGCCCATGATCCAATATGGCAGTTTTCAAGATGGGGGCCATGTTCCGTACATAGCTTAAAGCATAGCCTCCCTCACCCATTAGTTGCTGAGGTAAGTCAAATATGTCATTTCCCATTTTGCTCCTGAAATAGTAGGGTGTCCTGTGCCTTTTTGATCCATCAAAACAGCAAATGAAAAGTCAAAGAATGTTTTTCAATTACGCAACTGAGATGCAAACCTGTATTTATGGGGGTGAATACAGACAGCCAAAGACACGGTCATGATCCATTTCTGATGATGTGGTGCTCTGTACAACCACCAAGGCTGATGCCAGCCAAAACCATGATTCTACTACCACAGAAGGTATCCCTTTTCTTATTCATGTCCCATATCCTCATTCACACCAGATCTGGACACAATATCAGGCTGCAAACTGAACCGTCACTCATTAGAGAAGAGGACAGTTGACCACTCATAATGGGTCTAATGACAAGGCTAATCAGCCCACCTTCGGGTTCTACAGTGTTCAGGAGATAATGTAATGCATACCACTGTTCGCCAGGCATGCAGTCAGAGACAATGTAGCCAATTTATCATGGTCTGGGTGCCAGTGGGAGCAAGAAATTGTCCTCGCAACTCTGTTGCACTGCTGTTCCTGCTCCCTCTGGCCAATAAGGTAAAGTCATCTCTTGCTGCTGTGTCACACGAGTGACCCTACCCTAGTTTTCTTAAATTCTAGTCTTTTAAAAGTGATTACACAGTCTGCTAATAACATGGAATGCTCCAAGTGCTTCTGCCACTGTCTGAGTTTGATCAGATTCAAGATGTCCTCTGGCTCTCCAAGTGTTGCAGATGAATTGCAAGGGCTGGAAAATTGCAGGATGTGCACTTTCAAAATTCAAAACGTTCAGATACTTTCTTTGACTTATCGTTTGCTTTTCCGATGTTCTTGTTTAATAAAAATGCTTTTTAATCGCTTCATATTCTTTTAAAAATATCCCCTAATACTTGTGGGCAGTCTATAAAAGTCGTTCTAGATAATAGTGCCCATTAATATAAATGTTAATTGCCACGATCATGAGGAATAGCTTGGTGGTGTTTCCAGACTGCATTCACAATGATATTTTAATAAATGTTCAGATTTACTTAAATAGTTTAAAATGCATGTTTTCAATATTTTTAAACTGCGCCGTGATTTCACCAGAGTTGGAACACAATGTAAAATAAAATAAATTGTATGGTTATGTCCCTGTTATTCATATTTGTAACTTTTCTTGCAGTGGCTGTCTGAGAACCCATAAAATAATCTTAATATCTCCTTTTCAGACTAAAGTACGTCTTCATAGTCTTTTGTAAATCTGTCTACTCACATCCCATCTCCTGTGCTTCACCGTGTCACTCATAATGACTTATGACAATAATTCAGAATGACAATTATCCCAGAAGTGAGTTACAGGGTGTTGATGTACAATTAGCAGTGTCTGTCAGCTTTAATGAGTGGTTATAAATTTCAGATTTCCATCTTGATGGCACATTTTTAATTAGCTGCAATTATGCAAGGTCTGACCTCTCCAAGAGCTCCTGGACTGGTTGATTTACATGCTCGTTGCTCTCCTGATTCACTCCCTAAGATGGTAATGGCCATTGATTATGTTGTTTATTGCTTAGAAAGCTGAGACCGGCAGTGTTACAGGTTGCTCTGTTTGCACATTCACTATATGAGAGAAAAAGGCAATGTAATGGAGTCACAGTTGGTTTAACGTGACCAACCATATGCCACACTCAGTACTTCAGCCTGCGTAGTGATGGAACCCAGGTGCAGCCCATACATGGAAAGCCCAAGGCATTAGTTTTACATTTACATTTCACATTTACAGTATTTAGCAGGAGCCCTTATCCAGAGCGACTTTCAAAAATTCTTTAAGGCATCAGTAACATAATCTATTCTTAATAATGAGGAATCTAAATAAGAGTACACTTATGAAACAGTTATGCTTATGTTTTTTTAGAATCTTCATATGAAGGCATAAGGCATTTAGGCATTCGTTATTAGCAATATAAAATTGGGTCTCATGGCCACTAATGCTCTCTTACTCTCTAAATCTACACCCCCTCAAATATTGGAACTAAGAGACCAATTCTTTTATTTTTTTGCTGTAGACTGAAAACATTTGGGTTTGACATTAAAAGAAGACCAAAGATCAACATTTCAGCTTTTTTTTTCCAGGTATTTATATCTGGATCTGATACACAGTTCGAAAGATAGCACCTTTTGTCTGAACCCTCTTCTGAGTAGAAGTAGTGGAACATGTGACCATGAGGCGTGTTTCGTTGCTCAAGTGAATCCTGTTACACCGCTCACAAAAATAAAGGGATATTTCAAAATGAATGATTTTTATTCAAATGAAAAGTCAAAGATTAGTTGTTCGATTATGCAAATGAGATGCAAACTCAATTATCATGATTGAGTAGCAAGTGACACATTCATGGGGATGAACAGAAGCATGTCAAACTGGACAAGAGTGATTGTTCAGTAGAGTGTTTGGTCACCCAAGACTGCCAAAACACAGACAGTGATGGGGCATGGACAGGATAAGATTTTCCAGCAGTTCTTGTGGGATCCTCTGTTTTTATTTTGAAATATACCCAAATTTTGTGAGCAGTTTATTATGCATCCACATTTGTGATTTCAGAGTAATTACTTATTTTGTAAAGTTCATTACAGGCATTATTTGGTGGCAAGATCCAGCTGATAAAGACAATCCTGGGTTCAAAGCTGGAGCTGGTCCACTAACATTAAGTATGGGCCATCAGAGAGCCATCAGTGAATGCTGCTGCCGCGCCACTAGATTTACACCAGTTTTCAGAGCGATTTACAATTCATACAATCGTCTTACAATCTACGCAATTATGGGTTAAGGGCCTTGTTCTGTGACCCAACTGTGGAAGCTTGGCAGAGGTGAGATTTGAACTCTGGACCTTCCATAGTCCAGTACCTTAACCACTAGGCCACCACAGTCCCTAATGTCAGTAGTTGTACTCCAATACCTCCTTCAGACACTGACAATTGTGCCTGCATGGTTAACCTAGCTGCAAGGCACCCACCGCACCATGTTGGTAGGCTGGTTGTATTTCCACTGTGCCACTCAAATGTCTAACATAATTGTGTTCCTTAATTTATTGCAACATTCCGATGAATAAACTCAAAGTTTCCATAGTTCTTTATGGTTTGTTTTGATTTTACCATCTGTCAGCAGAAATAATTCATGCGACTAGGGAGGCATTTTCTCGTCCTTTTCTGTCTGTCTACATGGATGACTTTAAGTATGCTTTTCCACATTGGCAATTGCATCGCTCTCATTAAAATCAATGTTAGGTGTATTTTGACAGATGCTGAAAATGTCCTTGTGAAGGCAACCCATGTCTCTAAAATCCCCACATATTTTCCTCATATGTTCATCCTGCGTGTAAAAATTAGACCGAAACTACAAGTAATATTGGTTTGATCTCCAAACCTATGTAATGCTCTCATATCTGAGACTCATTTATCAGAATAGTATGTGTTTGAAGGTCTCTCGTCTTCTGGCATGATCTCTCAGAGCCTGATACAGATATCATTTTATTTCAGGAATGGGCTGGTGTCAAATCCTCTACCGTAGGGTATTCCTTCCCTACAGAGGGAGAAATTGAAATTCAATGGATTTCTCACCTCTAAAAAGGTTGAACAGAGCATGGAAGAGAGGAAATGCCCAGAGGGAGTGCTGTCATCATGAGAAAAATGGTGCCAGACATTTAGTTATTCATCCATATCTATTTTCACCCACAAAATTGGAGCCATTTGCCAGGCACTGTGCGTATGTGAGGGGCGTTTTATCAACCTGTAGCTGCTTCGGCACAAACCTGCACACGGCCTTACGGATTTGAATAATGCAGAATTACAAATACCAAAATACCCATGCAGTGCAATTTATTAAATGTCATATTCAACCAAGGTAATTTAAACTCTGTATTAGAATGATATAGAGTGTCAGAATATTGTGTTACCTATAAAACCCATTAAAATTAGGTGATATGGTACGACTTTGTTACCACTGACTCAAGCACCCTTTTAACACCACCTCGTGTACCCTGAAATCCACCACAAGAGTTCCTAATGTTTTAATAATGCACACTAGCTTGATTTGCATTGCAAATGCCTTGATAAAATAATTCAGATACTATTATTTATTGCCAAGTTAAAACATATTCAGTTGCCAGCAATCCTATCATATTACCACTTTAATATTACATATCATTGTTTTACTTCATAAATTAAAGGCGTAGGAATGTAAAATATATTTCTGTTAAATTATTTGAAACGGGATGTCTAGGGTAAACCTATTTTAAAAACAATCTGCATTGGAGAAGTTTAATAAAGAAAACACTGAACACCTAAGGTTACAAACGTGGGTTGGTAAGGTTGGTGATACAACGAGTTTAGCCTTTATAGAATAATACTACATATGTGTTATTTATATATATATATATATGTTTACAATCAATTTCCCAAAGCCTAAAGCATTACCGTACCCATATACTGTATAGTTCTGTATATAGTGACAAAGATAAATGCCTTCTTATCTAGGAATTTGCATGACTTTTTTACATTTTCCTTGCGTATTGTTTATCTCATGACTCAGAAGTTACTTTTCCGACAGCATTTGAGAAACAAGCGGTCAGCTGCCTATGCACCCACACATCTTGGTTGCCATGGTGAAGAAAAACATGCCTACATGGTACATGTGGACATCCAGGACATTCGCAGTGATTTCATTTTCAGGCATTAATTCGGTCATTCACTTTTGATTTTGTTGCGGAAACAAGGCATTCACAAACGATAACAGTAATTATGGCTCAGTACACTTAAAAGCCTGAAGTCTCTGCAAGTGATTCTGCAAGGTCTTGAAGTGCTTTAGCTAGTGATGGCCAACGACGGCCGTAATTAAGTGAAACTTTCTCATTGTACAAAGAACTAGACTAAGTCTACTGTGCTTTAGGTAATAGTGGCTCAAGAGTCATACATAGAATACAAAGTACAAAAAATACATACGAAATTACACCTACAATATCATTTCTGTTATTCAATATCAAAACTGTTTTAACAAAAATTGTGTCCTCTGATAATTTTATTCAGTTATTATTTTGGTGGCTAAAATTGAGAAAGTTTGAGCTTCGGCAGGACAAAATAAGCGGAATTCAAGATAAGAGGTTTGCTCATAATGCATCATAATTTTTATTGATCTTTCAGACATATCACCATCCCTGACAAGTTTTATTTATGAGTCAGTTTGATGGGTAGATCAAGGACAGAGACCAACCCAGCTCAACCCATCCCCAAATACAGTCTGCAAACTCAAGGTAGGTACGCAACAAATAAACATCAATACATAAAACACAACACACACACAAACACGCACTATGAGCTTTGTTCAGATAATAAAGGACAAACCCACATAAAATAAATCACATAAAGGACATACGTACATCCCAAAATAAAGGGACCATTGAACCATTAATTAGAATGCAGCGATCATGAATGCCCTCGATCATGAATACGATTTAGTGTTGCTGGATGCAGCTCGGAATGTGGAAAGTTAACTTGATATTTTCGAGTTCTTTCTGACAACATCAGCACGGTTACTGTTAAATTGATCTAACCTTAAACCCTCCTAGTATGTTAAAGCTAGAGAAGGTTGTCTGATTTGTGCTAAAATGTGTTGCCAAAACCGTACCGTCTGTGCCTCCGTTTTTACCTAAAACTTATAGTTTTTCTTCCCATAGAAGTATTTTTGCATGGGAGCCAGTTCCAATGCCAATTGTATTATGATACTGTGATAATGCTTATGGCCTGGGTCGGCCTGGGTCCTTCCTGTGTCTGTGTGGGTTTACTTTGAGTACTCTGGTTTCCTCCCACAGTCCAAAGACATGCAAGTTAGGTTAATTAGTGTCTCTAAAGTGGCCATGACTGTGTGTGTCTGCCCTACTATGGATTGGCGTCCCGATTTGATGTCATATTTGAATCAGTTAGTTACATTATGAATCAGTCAGTTCATCAGTCAGCCCGTTCAGGCAGTAATGGTCCATTCATTCATCCATTTTCCGCTTAATCCACATGGGCTCACGGGCCAGCCGGTGCCCACCCGGCAACCCTAGACGGGACGCCAATCCATCATAGGGCACACACACAAACACAGGGAGGACCCAAGCCGCTCCACCCTGGGACTGAACACAGGACCTTCTTGCTGTGAGGCAGTGGTGCTACTTGTATACAGTGTGTTCGTAGTTTTTGTTTTAGTTCCTTGATTACTATAATCACTCTGCAACACACTTGAAGTTTTCTCTTTTGCTTTAACAAGCATGCCAAATTTCCACAACTGCATTAAATTACATTGTGTCACACTGCATTACAGTAGAGTGGCTTTTATGAGACAGGGCAATATTAAATGGAGTGCACTAAGCACAGTGGGAACCTGTAAAGATACATATTGACTCAGCCTTCAGAGAAGGCAATTACTGTTTTTTATGTCTTTTTTTCTCCAAGTCATAAATCTGACCTGAAGTCCAGCTTACATAAAAATTATGTTCAGAGCCTGCATGACCAGGCTGACCTTGTGGAATGGATGTACATTGTCTTTTTGTACATTGTTTTTTTGTACATTGCAAAGTAACTAAAAGCACAGAAAACGTTTTTGCAGATTTGATGGACAAGGTTTTTTTTTAGTGCATACGTATATAAAGTCTAGTCGCTGAAGTTTGTTGTGACAGTCGCTTGTTCCTCTGCCTTTTGGTCGCAGGCTTTTCAAATTGAAATATAGAAACTGATTTATTGTCAGGCATAAGTGCATGTTTTTCAGGTAATATAAGGCGAATATCGCAGTGGCTGCAGGTTTTCATTCTAGCCAAGCAAGAGCTACACCTGATACCACTCAACATCTGTTTGATGTCCAAGGCCAACTGATTAGAAATAGAATAAGAACCTGACATTCAATATGATGCTTTCTTAGGATTCCAAAAAGTCTGGGAAAAACATTACAATGGAGCCTACAATTTATACTTCTATTCAATATATAGTACTGTGCTTAATTCATTCATTCATACAGTACAAGTCTTCATTCATTCAGTAGTTAAAATTTAGTTTATTCTTTTCAGTTTTAGTGGTCACTACACTTTCTACAGTTACGAACCCAGCACCTAAATACACTGCTTACAAAAATTAGGAGATATTTAATTAGTAATAGATAATTAGGCAATTCTTTAGGACTAATTTTGTGAGCAGTGTAGTATCTATGGTGGTGCTGTAGGGTTCTGAAGATTGGAGAACAGTGAAAAGGGAACTAACAAAGTGTGTAGATGGACCTCAGTCTGTAATTGTACAACTACAATTGTGAAAGTGCAGTGACAACTAAAACTTAAATAAAGTTAAATTCAATTCAATTTTATTTGCATAGCGCTTTTTGCAACAGATGTTGTCACAAAGCAGCTGTACATTGATGCATGAACAGTTGTCACAAATTGGATTCTATTGTCCCTAATGAGCAAGCCAAATGGCAACAGTGGCAAGGAAAGAGACTAAGAAGAAGAAACCTTGGGAGGAACCAGACTCAGAATGGAAACCAATCCTCATTTGGGTAACAAACATAACGTAATATATCTATGTAGAGATGGGAGAGGGAGCATCTTTGGCATCTTCAGCATGGCTGGTCGTTCCGTCTGATATCATCTTCCACAGCAGGGTCACCATTGAAGTGAGAACCTCTGCAGAAATAGGAAATGAATTAGACATGATCTGTGGTACTTTTAACATATGAAGGACTAAAACTGGAACCAGAACTACAGACTGAATGCTTGACTAAACAAATAAGTCTTGAGCCTCGATTTAAACATTGAGACTGTGTCAGAATTGCGAACATTAATCTGTTCCATAATTTGGGGGCTTATTAAAGAATAAACAAATATAAAAGAAACATAGTGCATTCCAGTATACAGACCTTGCACCATCTGTGAACAATGGTGGTGGTAGTATCATGATTTGGTCCTATTTTTATGCATCTGGGTCAGGGCTAGTTGACATAATTGCTGGAGCAAATAATTTAGAATTAAACAAGCATATTCTAAAAATGATTGTCAGGACATCTGTCCATAAACTGAATCTCATTGTAAAACCTCAACATTAGTCTTTTTTAAGCATTTTGGTTACCATTCTGGTTTTTCAATAAAACAATGACCCTAAGCGCTTAAGTTTGTCAACCAGAAATGGTTAATAAAGATGAATTTTGATGTTTTAGAATGACCACGTCAAAGAGATTTACAGCATTTACCCAGAGCTTACTTATAACTCATGCAGTTTTACAATTTAAACAACAGTGGCAACTTGGCAGAGGTGGGGTTTGAACCCTCAACCTTCTGGTCCATAGTCCACTATCATATTCACTAGGCTATCACAGTCCTAGACCTGACCTCAACTAAATTGTAGATGTTGTAGAAGCAGTTCCTGTGAGGAAATTCACTTTGAAGCTGAGTTGAAGCTGTTCTGTGCAAATGGGCTCACATGCCTCCAAGTCAATGTAAAGGACTGTTTAACATTTACTAGAAACATTTAGTTGCAGTCATTGCTGCACAAGGAATCACACCCGATACAGAAAACAAAGTGTTTACATACTTTGCCGTAGGATAAGCTTTAAAATCTAAAGAACAAAAAGATGAATCATAACCTAGAAAGGCTCTGCATAGGCCTAATGTTTTTCCAACTCTACAAATAATTCCTACAGCTTTCTTTGTTTTTTTTGTTTTCACCACAAAGCTGTATACACTCTATATCAATTAGCTAGTTGGCCAATTTGCACAATCCACTAATAAAAAAATGAATTCTACCAAGAAAGCTAAATTATTCAGTGCCCATTTTCCTTCCTGCTCTCCAAAAATTCACTATATTATCTTGCAGTTACATATTTATTTGCACTTTTCACCAGGGTTGCGTCTGTTCCCCTGTCATTTCTGTTTTCTTTGCTCAATATTGAGCCTTTATTAGAATTTGCTTTGCATTGTTCATCGGTGTCTTCATTGTCCTGCATTGCAGCATTTTGACATTTGGCATTTGCCATGACCTAGAATATTGAGCTTTGGATCCTTCAGTGATTGGAATGTCAGGCAATCAGCTACACTGCTCACAGGGGATACTTTAAAATGAATATGAAACTGTTCAAAAAGAAACATTTGATTTTATTTCATTAAACAAGATCATGAGATAAACAAATGAAAAGTCAAAGAAAGTTGTTTGATTATGCAAATGTGATACAAACTCAATTATTGTGATTGAATAGCAAGTGACATATTCTTGGGTGAACAGAAGCGTGTCAAACTGGACGAGAGTTAAAAGCATTTACTGTTCAGTAGGGTGTATGATCACCGAAGACTGCCAAAACGCACTGACAGTGATGGGGCATGGACAGGATCAGATTGTCCAGCAGTTCTTGTGGGATTCTCTTTATATTCATTTTGAAATATCCCTTACTTTTTGTAAGCGGTGTGTATCTTTTCTCTTCTGTAGCTATAGGTATGTATAGTTTAATAATAGCATTATGTTCTGTGGAAAAGGATACTGACCGTAGTGGACGTTACCATAGTCTTATAGCCTTTTTTATGCTACTATAATATATCTATTGTAATCAAAAGCTGCATGCAAATGATACGTAATGGGTAATAGATACATCTGAAACACAAGTTACTATTTACACAGAATCCCTAATACCACTGCATTTTTCATTTATGGAAACAGATCATTTATAAATATAGAAAATGCAGCAGTATATTGTTATGAACCTGTGTTTGGTAGGATATCCTGATAATCTGATGAGTTGATCAAATAAGTTGATAAACAGTATTAAGAACAACAGGAAAGATCATTCAGATGAAACGGCCTCAACAAGTGAATATGAACCAGTTCATATACTACTTACAATAGGACATGTACATACTTACATACTTACAAATTTACACTGCTCACAACATTTAGGGCATACCTTAAAATGTTATATCTTATAATGAGATATCCCCTACATTTTGTGAGCAGTCTAGTATATCCACACTCAGATTTGGCCAATATAGCATAATAAATTAATTGTATGCATGTCTTTGGATTGTAAAAGGAAACCAAAGTACCCAGAGTAACGGCCTAGGATTGAACCCAGACCAAGGGCGCAACCCACCAAGCCATCGCACTGTGCTTGCATCGTCATGCAAATACAAAAACTACACATTTGCATACAAACAAAAGACTCAAAACAGGGATATTAATATGTTGTGGTTCCCTACCTGGTATGACAGCGTTCACACTTCTGAATAGGCCTACCACTAATATGAAATTAGCCCTGTCTTACTGTTTTATACCCTGGCATTACAGTTAATCTCAAATGTGTCTAATGGAGTTGAAGTCACGCCTCTGTGCAAGCCAGTCAGTTTCTCCATCAAGGTTAGCAAACCATTGCTTTGTTTTAGCTGAGCATGGCAAGAAAATGATGAATTGAATTATTGAGAAAAGCCACCCACAAAAGTGTGATATTGAGAGTCACTGAGGTGTACAGTACAAGTAATTCCACTGCCACTGTTTGCCTATGGAGATTTCATGCCTGTATGCTTTATATTATGGACCTGTTTGCAGCCAGCATGGCTGGATTAACACTCACTCAATTTCCGTATTTGCTGGATCCAGTTTCATGTTCCAGTTGGAATTTTGACAGGGTGCAAGTCCATCACAGGTCACATATGGGCACATACTCCACACTCTTACTCACACTTGACATGTTTGAGTTGACAACACGGAAAGCAAACTGTACACTGACAGAGGGTCAGGAACTAATCCTTGGAGCTGATAGGCTTTAGCAGTAAAGACTGCACCAACATGGCTGGAAAGAACACTGAAAGTGGTCTAGCATTAAGGCTGTCTGTATGGTAATAACGCTGGAGATCACTAATTAAATGGGGTGTCTATATACTTTTAGTCATTTAATGTGTATGGAGAATTCCAAACTGCATACACAGAAGGTCCATAGTCCAAATATCTATGTAAATGCGCTAAGGAAGCTTAATCAGGAATGGCCTTTTTGGAAGGGTTGCAACCATGAAGTCATTTACATGGGTGCAGCTTTCAACAGGGTGAAATTGCTAGGAAATGCTAAAGGCTCATAGAGGTTGGAATGAACATGAATGTCATATACAGCAAACATTAGGGGATATTCATTTTGAATTATGTTAATATACTGTATGTAGGTGAATACAATATTAGAGCAAGATAATACATTTTACATTTATCAGGGAAAACTGTACAACTGAAAGGAGGCTCTAGTACCCTGCTGGGTCACCTCTAGACTAGATATGAGAAGACATATATTTGGGCACTGACAACAATATATGTTATCCACATTAGCCCACATATGTTACAGCTGGACCTGTCCTGGCCTCTCAGCACTTTTATGCCCTCTTGTGGCAAGAGCCAGTGTCTAACAACTGAGTACTGAGAGTACAACTGTAAAAAATGACATAAAGTATGTCCTGAGACATGGCTGAATGCTTGTTTTGCAGCAATCCAACATTTCTATCTGATTGCATTATTATTATTATTATTATTATTATTATTATTATTATTGTTGTTGTTGTTGTTATTTTGTAAATTAGTATATAAGGTCATGCTACCATTACAAAAACAGCTAAAATCTAATGTAGGCTTAAGACTTTTGCACAGTACTTATTGTTTGCGCTGGCAAACAAACTTTGCCTTACAGGTCATCCTAGCTAGTCCTTTCAGAATTTTTTTTTTTTGAAGAGTTAAGAAGTTTTCCATTAATGTCAGTAAAGTCTGCTTTGTGTAAAACCCCACATGATCAAAGTATGTTGAATAAGCATGTATTTTATAAACACAAATGTAGATTACTTCATATTGTTAGGAATATTACTAATTATTTACAACGTTTTTATAGTTTAGATATTTTTAAGAACAAGAATATGCTATGAGAACAAGAATAACACATTTTTAAAACACTTTTTCACTGTTATTTACAAAAATCACCCTACACTAAAATGTGGCAGAAATGAATTTTAAAGCAGTTAATTGATATTATTGTTGCATGTTGCATGTTTTATTGCAGAAAAAAAAATCATGTTCCATTCTTTCCATTCTGGTCTTTATAAGCAGATGTACTGAAAACATTTATTCCTCCAGGTTTAAAATCTTAATGGCTGAGCCACTGCGTTGTAAATCAGTCAGTACATACTGACCGACTACTTTGAAAGACCGCTTTACAAAGGTGGACTTCATTTGACCTTCAAAACTGTATCAGTTTATCATAGCAGATTCCACTGCGTGTTGCATTTCAGCAATAATGACCCATATGAAGAGGATAGCTTCTCACAGTTGGCTTCTTTATTAGGAACAACTATTCAACTGCTCCAAATATCTGATCAGCTATCAAATGGCAGCAGTTTATGAGTTTAGGCATGTAGGCATGACAAGACGAACTGCTGAAGTTCAAACCGAGCGTGAGAATGGGAAGAATGGTGATTGAAATGACTATGAGCATAGCATTGTTGTTGGTGGTAGATGGTGTGGTCGGTTACCCGCTACACAGATATCTATTAGAATTTTCACTCACATCCATCTCCAGAGAATGGTCTGAAAAAGAAAAAAATATCAATTGAGTGGCAGTTTCTTTGTGTGAAAATGTCTTTTTGATGTCAGTGTTCTAAGGAGAACAGCCAGGCTGGGTTTATCTGATACGAAAGCAACATGATCTTAACTAACCACTCATTACAGCTGAGATACTAAGAATAAGCAGCTCTGAATGCACAACATGCCAAACCAAAAAGCAAATGGACTACAACGGAAGACATCTGACTTTCGACATCTGATTCCCCGTTTTTCTGTTATGTTTGAAAAGAAATGGCCTTTTAAAAGGGTACCACTTTTTTGGAAGAGGACCAGGGTGAAAACACTCACACATTTCCCCACTGCGGGACTAATAAAGGTTTATCTTATCTTATCTTATCTTATCTTATCTAGGACTGAAATTCAATTCAGTTGAACAGAGTATTATGGAGTGAGGAATCAAAATTGAAATTGTTAGGTCCAGTCGATTAAAAATATGTTATAAGCTTATAACAGCAAATCTAATGGTGTCCTAAGACTTTTGCACAGTACTGTATTGTTTGCAAATGACACAGCACAATACTTTTATTACTATTTAAATTATTTTTGAATTTAATCGTATATGTTGTGTTCATGTATAACATGACTGTTCTGTTCCTGCTTAAAATGCAGGACTGTAGCTAAGAAGGTTGATGGTTCAATTCCCCTCTGTGTAAAGCTAAAACTGTTCAGTCTTTGAAAACGGTTTTTAACCCTCGATTGCTTGATTTGCAATATTGTATCACTTGGAAATCACACTGACTAATGGTGTGTGCTAAATAGCCTAATGTAGTTACAGATAAGAAAATAATTTTCCAGTTTTCCATTCATTCATTCATTTATTATCTTCCGCTTAATCCACATGGGGTCACGGGTCAGCCGGCGCCCACCCAGCAACTCCGGCCACAAGGGCAGGAACAACCCTAGATGGAGCAGTCATGCATGCAGTCACACATTAAGGGCCACTTTAGAGACACCAATTAACCTAACAAACATGACTTTGAACTGTGGAATGAAACCTGGAGTGCCAGGACTAAACCAGACTCCACACAGAAAGGACCCAGGCCGCTCAACCCTGGGATTGAACCCGGGACCTTCTTACTGTGAGCCACCGTGCTGCCCTAAAGTTTTCCATTTTCCATTTTCCACTTATTTCTATAAAAGACCAAAAATATTTTCTGTGGTCTATGCTTTCTGGATATGAGTAGACAGGATTTGGCATGAAATAGGTTGTGATGCTTTGACGTCATGGATATATGCTGCTTACAAACATTATGAGATACTTCAAAATGAAATTCAATGATTGTGATCAGTGTAGATGGCTTTCTGAATGGCATTTACCTTTTAGCCACACCCTCCAATCTTCTCCCATCAGTAGGAGCAACATACAAGTGACGAAAACACTGACTGTTTACTGACTCACGCAAGTGAGGTTTTATATACATTATCTTCTTAACATATACAAACCCCCTAGATCATCACGGTGTGGCATATAAGAGCTTTGTTTTGATACAATGAAAGTCAGGTATATCAAAGCACATAAAAATACTGTAACACCATGTAGCCACTCGTGTGAGTGTGTGTGTGCGCGTATGTGTGTGTGTGTGTGTGTGTGTGTGTTATAATTCATCACTGGCTCAGCATTCCTTGAGGTGAAGGCTAGGTCTCCCTCCCGCACAGCTCAAACCAGTAGTTTCCGAAATAGAGCTCACGCAGAGTGCTGAGCCTGTGGCAAGGCAAAACACATAGGCTACATACCCTTAGGGTGTGTGCATGCCCTGGACTTTTTCTGCTTGCATGGCAGGCATCACATATTACCTCCTGTGTTTTGCATCTCCTCTCAATCCCACCTCGCCAGAGGCTGGATATAAACCAGTGCGGCTTAGGGGTAGAGGGATGGTTTGTATCTTACTTCTGGAGAGATGAGATGAGTTTCTGTTTCCAGGAACCTAGAGTCCAGGTGTTTGTTTATTCTGCCTTGCTAAATACAAATTCTTGTGTTTGCTTGAAACAGACACACTGGCTGTGATCTTTTCCCTCAATAACATTAACCTGTAAGTACACTAGGACATTCTCAGTTAACGTCGGCCTTTTTTGTAGCTGGATCGATGTTTGAATTGATTCAGCTCTGGGTAAAATGATTTATAAATGTGGGCAGTCGGTTAAGTCTGCTTTCTGCTTCAAAGGCTGGCCTAATGAACATGTGAACTTTGCCTTGGGTCTCTTATGCTGGGTTTCCAACAGGAACCGAGACTGAGCTTCACATTTTTCCACACTGTTAACCTAGCGCCTTTATTTTAAAGAGATTCCATTAGGTTCAATTTATGTGCTTGTGTTCATTAGGTTGGCTTATATCTAATATGGACATATGGATATCAGCTCCAGCTTCATTTACATGTACATTTATAGGTTTAAAAAATAACACTGACAGTGATAAGTGTGACCGTGGTAGAGTATTTCTTAAGATCGATTTTTGGTTTGTTTTTGTTCACATACTCTTTTGTAAATGCTGCTCTTGTATCACATTTTACAATCTATTTCTTTTGCTTGTGTAATACCCTATAAGAACAACAAGCACAGGAAGAAGATCAAATCTTTTACCTGTGTAAGCACATGACTTGTACTAGTCAATCATCTCAGAAATAATCTGTGGCGATCCCTTCAAAATTGTAAGAGTCACATCATTTAGGTCTTTCTCTTAATAGTTTTCACAGCTCTGCCAATATTTAGTAGAGGATAAGAGCTGTCCTTTTTAGTTAGAACCAGACATAAGTCAGACGTAAGGGTCATGACTTTCAGGGATGGATCAATATTTTATAGAGCACAAATGATAATGAGCTTCTTACGCAAACAGAAATGATATAATCTCTGTTAGTGACCTTGTAGGAGATTTCGTTTCACCGTACCACACTGAGATCTGAGCTTACACTCGCATAATATCCATAGACTTAGTATGTCCTTTATCAGTAAAAATTAACCGATCAAACTAAATCCAGACACACTGCAGGATTCATAGGGGTGATTCATGGAACACATATTATAGCAAGGAATGAGAACCAAAGACACAAGAACTTTGCTCATTGTGAAACGTTAATATGAACTGGCGTGAAAGCACTAGGAATAACTGATAAGAGCTGTGAATGGGGCTAGGCTGGTTGAATGGCTGAACTGAGTGGGCAGGGTGATAAAGGAATAAGCTATCATTTCATGGTAGACTAATATGGCACAATGAATTCGGGAAGTATTTGGGCCATTTCACTTATGTTATATTTATAACATATTTTTTTATGTTGTGGCCCTGTACTAAAACAAAAAAAATGGTAATAATAATTTCCTAATCATTCTGCTCTCAATACTCCATAACAACACAAGGAACACAAAAATGTAGAAATTATTGCAATGACATAAGTGTTCAGACTCAATAACTTAGTTGAAGCACCATTGGTAGCACTTACAGCCTCCTGTCTTCTTGTGTACAATTCCACAAGGTTTGCACAACTGGATTTGCTGTTTTTCTTGCAGATCCTCTAAAGACCTGTCAGGTTGGATGGGGACCATCACTGGACAGCCATTTTCAGGTTTCTCCAGAGACATACTACTGGGTTTAAGTGTCATCTGGCTGGGCTACTTAAGGACATCCACAGAGCTGTCCTTTAAGCCACTTCTGTCTTCTCTTGACTGTGTGGTAAAAATCATTTTCTTGTTGCACAGTGAACCTTCAAATTTGGAAGACTGAGGTTGCACATAGGTTTTCATGTCTTTCATATGTTTTACTGAAGGGGTCATCTATCTGACCACTCTGCCATAAAGCCATTATTGGTCACATCTCTTTATTGAGCCCTGGTCATTCCAAACTTCTTCCATTTAAAAATGACCACTGTGCTCTTGGGAAGAGGTCTTTTACAGATCTGTGCTTTCATATAATCCTGTCTCTGTTTCTTTCCTCTCTGTCGCTTGGTTTTTTCTTTGATATGCATTGTTAGCAGTTATATTGATTTTGGAAAAAAAACCCCAAAAAGGCCCAAAATTGTTTATTAGGTTGCTAGGAGTAAGGTTAGAGTAGTCGAAGTATAAATTAGTTACAGTAATATTATGTCAGTGAAATGACCTCACAATGGTAAAAAGGCAAACATAGCTACAGTATATGAAAATAATACATAAAATGGTGTGTAAAGGTTTGTTTACAATTTGTTTAGACCCCTTCAGCATTTTGAATATCCTATGAAATAAGACGTTGTCCAATTTTGACATAAGTCCAAAAAGCAGATAAAGAGATCTGGACAGGAATAAGTCACACAGTTATGTTATATACTCTGTCATTTATTTATTGCCCCATGAAGTTGTTCATGTGCAGAAACACACAACATCAAAGTTGAAGCTGTTCTGTTTGGAGGATGATGTGGAGGATTGACCAATTGTTAACCGAATCAGTTAAACAGATGCCATATGCAGTATTGTATACATATCCTTAAAAAATAATTTAATGCATAGATTTTTGCCTAAGTTGTTTATTTGAGTTCTTTATCTGCTTTAGAACGTGATTATTATTTGGGTCGTATATATTCAGAAGAGTCACAAACATTTAAGCACCACTGTTCTCCAGGAGAACAGGAGTACTGTAATGCATATCCACAAAAGCAGCAAACATTGACTCTTAACTTAACCTTACCCTATAGGTCCTGCTTTTGTATCCACAAATACACAATGCACATTGTGTACTTCATGCTTCAATTAATCAGTCCACCTACCTCAAAACTTCAGCTGTGTTCTCTTTTAGTTCTCAATAGCACTTGAAATTACACCTCCCCCGCAGGCACCAATTTGTCCATCATCCGTACCGATGAATGCTCACATGTCCCATTTCCACTTACTCTACACGCTCAGGGCTTGGTGTTTAGAATTACTAATTGTGCTTGTCTTCCACATCATTTCCACGCATGGCTGCACACCATCAACACACTCACTGACACTTCAAGGAGCTAATATAGCTCAAAACTATTCTCTAACTAAGTCTCTCAACAGTTTTTGTTGTTACCAGAATATTACGGAACTGTTCATGACTTTGTTGGATGATGGGGCGGTGCGGTGGTCTAATATTCTGGCGTAGCAGAGACACAGAATCTCAGTGATTATTTCTGATTGGGTGTCACATGTACACACAATCAGCTGTGTCAGGCCAGGGAGATCCTTTGGGGGATCTTTTTTCAAAAATGACTTCTGTTGGCCTTGTAATGAACGCAAGATTTCAATGTATGTTTCTGCTGTAATGCTGCTATCACATAAGTGTGCATGACATTTATCAAGGGCACTGACACAGCCCCACAACATGACAGACCCTGGCTTTTGGATTTGTTGCTAATTTTGTTAAGATATAACAATTTTAGTCTGGATGGTACTTTTTTCATCTTTGGTCTGGAGCACATGACGTTCATGTTTCCCATTTTTTCCACAGTGTGATGGTCCATCTTAGATGCCTCTGAGCCCAGTGAAATCAATATTGCTTTGATATTAGGAGGCTTTTTTGCACAGATTCACAGACATTTGTGAATACAACTTCGTACTACAGTGCTTGACAAATGTTTGTTGCTCATGTGGTTATATCAGCTATTGTTGATTGATGTTTGCTGAATGAAATGTATGTATATTAACAAAGGAAACGAAGCTGACCATATATATATATATATATATATATATATATATATATATATATAACAATACCTATTTAA
>JAUZST010071336.1:0-21767 GCA_034779995.1 Parotocinclus haroldoi
TATATATATATGTTTGTACCTCAGAAATGTGGGTATGCAATTTAAATACTATTATGAATGGAGAGCATGAGAAAGAGTCAGGCAAGCACCTAGAATTTTATTATACTCCACATAAAAGTGTATTCTCTTTCATTTATTATAGTCTATTTATTATTACAGTTCATTTGACCTATTATGTATTCCTTAAATATGTTTTCTCTTTTAATTTAATACTTATGTGCTTTAAGTAATACTATAGACTTATGAATTAGGCACGTTTAATTCTTAATTATATCATCTAGCCTACCTAAGTCCCTTTTTGAGTTTTGATCCTCCCAAGCTTTCCACGGTTTAAAACGTAGGATGTTTTCCCTTTCCACTGTTGCTAGTAAGGGCTGTGGGCTGAGGTAATTGATTTAAGACAGTGCTTCTAGATATATTAATTTTTTTTTTACATTTTATATGACTAGATGTATTTTGGTGATAACTGAGCACTGTCCCGGCAGAGGGCAGTAACTCTTTCCCTCGTCCAGTTGGCTGCCAGGGCCTTTCCCACTGTGTCGATATGTCGATATGCATATTTTTATGTTCATTTATTCCATGTTTTATTTATCTGTTAATATTTACGTAGTTTCTATTTCTACAGATGTATTTGACTATATATATATATATTTTTAATTCTTACATTTATCATCTATGCCATCCAAAGAGGTCGGGTCCATTTTTGAGTTCTGGTCCTTGGTCCTTGTCACTGTCAATCTAGGTTTGCTTAATATGGGATTGGTCCTAGACCTTAGAAGATAATCTGAAATTGTGAAGGTCCACTGTTAACTATGAAACTATTAATGCCAAAACCAAGTGACATATGCCAAAGTTGCTCAAACGGAAGATGCTCATGCCATTCTGTGTTACCACTGCTACTGCTCCCTTCCAGGTTTAATGCATTGAACAGTTCTTAAACAATCTCTTTAGATGTTTTATTTGCTTAATACAGTTCCACCCTTCTGCAACACGGCAACATCTTTTCAGTGACCACGTGATAAGTTGTTTTAGAAATGAGAAGCTACTCAGTGCATCATATAGGGTTAAGAGAGAGGATGCCAGCTAAAACGATAATTACTGCAACAATTATCCAAACTAATTATCTAACTAATTAACTAACTCATTTTCATCGTCTATTTAAATGTCATAATATAGTTTTTTTTCTTTTATTGCAATTACTTAATTATTTTTTACGTAATCATTATATCCAAATGTATTAAACCCCTTTTACTTAGAGTAACTTGATTCCCTTTACACCACTCCACCATGGTCAGCATCAGTGTTAAACTAACTAACCACGCATTTAAAGGTTATATTTTAAGTGGTTGCCAGTTTCTTATCACATATCATCTTAAGGCACTTGTTTTCTAAGGGCAGGTATGATCGTAAAGCTCATTCTCTATGCATTCTCTGCACTGTGAGTCAGTGCTAAAAATAAGAATACACACCTTCTCGGTAAAAGCAAGAAATTACACAGGAATATGCTAATGACACTCAGGAGTTCTGTGTAGAGACTTGAGCCATATCTTAGTTTCCATTCACTTTCCCAGGTGAGGGTCACATTCAGAGAGTGGACATAGATTGGGGGATCCCCAGACCTTCCCAAACCAGCTGTGTGAATATAATCCCTCCAGCAAGTACAGGGTCTGCACTGCGGTCTTTATCCAGAGGGACATTGCCTGGAAGAGCTCCAGTGGGAGTCAACCAAGGGGAATCCTCTTAAGATTCCCATATCATCTAAACTGGCTCATCTGAAAGAGAAGCAGCTATATTCTAAGGTCATATCGGAATGTGGTTCCTGTAAAGGCTGCCAATAATATCACATTCGGCCAGACGTGCTCAAACAATTACATATTATTATGTCTATGATACTACACTTAAACTCGGTTGTAAATTGCATAATCAATAATGTACCTCACTGTTATTCATCAAGGTGCCATGGATACATATATTAGTGCTAGTAGTGCTAATGTATACATACTAGAAGTTGTCTCTTTCAGTGTGTCTTGTGTGTGTTGTGTGTAACGCACTAATTTCTGGCCAATTGTACAACTCACACTGTAACAGACAACATTTCGTTTTTGGTAAAAACAAACCAGCGGTGCCAGTTGAAATACAATAAATCTATTGTATTAAAATATTACTATACAAATAACAGAACATAAAATGGGTTAAAGTGAACAAATATGGAGCATCATTGTGTATCTTAATACTTCGATATATTCATATCGTTATTTGCCAAATTAATACAAGCAAATCCAAATTTTATTTCTTTTTAAAATTGAGACATGTTCAAGAGCCCCAAACAGGCAATGGACCCAAGCAGAGCATTCAGAACATTTCCAATGACATATTTAACCAAAGTTGTTTCCAAATTTGATTCAGATTTGGACAAACTGTGGGAAAACTACATGAAAGCACCTTCCAAATAATTCTTAACTACACCGTTAATGTAATCTTTTAAACAGGGTTTCCCATTGTACTTTAGATGGATAACAGTTCTCATCCACAATAAAATTATACATTTGGGGGCACAAGACAGCTCTATAATGTGTGTACTGTCACATAAAGACCATTCTGGAGTCTGAGTGTCACTCCTGACACAAAATGCTAGCTTTTATTCATATTTGTACAGGTCAAGGAATAATTCAAGCCTTCCTTAGAACAGTTGCTGCTTAAGGTCTTTGCTTTGTAATTAGCGGTCTGTGTTATAACAATAACATTCACTGCTAACAGGTTCAGAATATAAAGCATACAGGCACAGAATGTCCACCGGGAAACAATGGCAGTAGAAAGGCTTGTTTTGAACACCAGTAACTCCCCACACAACATCTAAAATGAATTTCTTAAAAGAGTGAAACTGTTACAAAATCAAATGTTAGGTAAAAGGCAAAACTAGTACAGCAGCAAAAGGATAAACGTTCCATAATAAATCCCATATTTTTGGACGTACCTATTGGATGTCCACAAAGTTTTGGCTAAGTGGTGTGCATAAGGGCTAAAGAGGCATTTAAGGGAACTAGAAGGAACCATGTTCTAAAGGTGATGACTTAAAGCCAGACGAAATCATTTGCTTTACCTTCTTGAGTTTGAGCAACAGCTCCTTGGAGAGAAAGGAGCAGAACTGCGAGCACCTGCAGTCGCATCTCGTAGGAAGCACGCTTCGGGAGCGCGCATTAACGACCACGCGCCTTTCTTCAGTCCAGGTGTTTCACGCGGTTCTTCCTGGGTAGTGTGGAGTTTATTAGAATAGAAAGTCCAGCTTCATACGCGAGTTTCGGGTCCAGCAACAATATCCTTGTGTAAAGATTCCAGGTGTGTTTGATAGTCTGAGCCACACGTGTGACAGGATTTCTCAATTCCAATTAAATGCTCGCACGCGGGGATGTTTCGGCTTCGGGCGTCCGGACTCTGTTTTTATAGAGCCACTAAAGGCGCGCGCTGAGGACAAACCGTGGAACGAATCATTATTTATCAGCAGAACCTCTCCGAACTGCTGAAACGGTCCCAAGGATGACGGGCTGAGGCACGGACCGTACGCGTTACCGCTCCCTGACTGTCAGCTACAGGACAGAGCACGAGCGTTTGTACTCCAGTGGTTTTAAGGCCACCAATCAGCGCGCGCCGAGGCATCACCCGCGCGCGAGCAACACTCTGTTGGAAACTTAGCATTGACTTGTACCTGATTTAAATATGTGTATCACTTGCTCATTAACTCAGTAAGGATAGTAATTTCGTATTTTAGGTCACTCACGTTTACAATCATTGTGTGTTAATATTTTACAAACAATATATTTAAATGCTAGATCTGCATTTCCTGAAGGAATTACAATCTTGCTTGAAATATGGCAAGCAGAAATCCCAATCCCATTGGCCACACACAGGTTTGTGTCTCAGTACTATTGGCCTCGTGAAGGTTTGTGTCCTAATACTTTTGACTACATACAGGTTTGGGATAATACATACAATATATTTAAATATTAAATGTTCCCATTCATAAATGGTTAACACCCACATGCCAAAGACATAGGTTAGATAACGTGTCCCTGTGTGTGTGTGTGTGTGTGTGTGGCACCCTGTCCAGTGTTGATTTACGTCTGGTAGTGCCCCCAGAAATGGATTAAGAGGCCATGACCATTTTGCTATACACGTGGCATCCACCTTGATGGAAAGATTAATGCAATACATGTTTGTAAATTAATAACACACCCGCTGTGTTTATATTACATTAACAATCTGTACACCATCAGGGTGTTTCCACACTGTAGGGTTTCTCGTTATGATCATGTGAGTCATCCTGTGGATTTTGGCTTGTTATTTTTTTTATTTGACTGATCAAACCTGAACATATCAGGACACGAAATAGTGGTTCACCCCCTCCTGGTTTTGAAACATGACTGGCGAGATTCCATGCCACTCGTTTTGCTCTAATCGTAAAATAAATCGTTTGGAAGCTACTTTCCAAAAGTTACACCTAGGTGAGCTTTGATTGAAATTTGAATATGAATGAAATTGATATGATATTAATTTGAAAATTAATTTGAAAATTTTAAAGTATATATATATATATATATATATATACACCTAAGGCCATGGCTAAAGGGAAGGAATTTCCTCCTGCAGTAGCTTTCCCTCTTTTTTAGAAGGATTTCCTCTAGATATTGGAATCTGAGAATTGGTCAATCAATAAGCCCTGGGTCAAAACTAGCATTCCAGTTCATCTCAAGGGTTTCTAAAGCCATCCAGTCAAAGCTTCAATTAAAGTTGCAATCATTTCTTGATGGATTTTTTAAAGAAGAGATGATTTGACCTGGCGGGTGGCGGAAACCAATTAAAATGTCATGTTGAGATAAACTGGGGTGTGACAACCCATTTTACTGCCAGTTATTGCACATAACTGCTGTAAGACGTAAATAATCTGAACGTAACTGTAGCAATCTTACACATTCTCACTTTCTATACACACTTGCAGAAGCTCCAAGCCAACCCTAGCGGGCACACTTACTGCGCGCCTACGCACACGCACACTTCCCTTTTTGAGAACCACTGACCTAATGCAATTTTTTGGAATGTGGGACGTAGATGTTATATGTAAGATTATCTAAGGATTAAGTTTTATGATCAATACATTTTATAGTAATCGTAAAAATACAGAATAATATGTAGACTAAGAGTTTAGAGCAAATATCAAATTATGGACAGTATAATAAAAAAGAGACAGTATAACTATATCATATAAAACGATAAATAAAATACTGAAAAAAAATAATGTAAAAATATGCTTAAGTTAGTCACTGCACCAGCGTGTTGAGCTTAATAACTAACATCACTAATTAGAAGGGGTGTCCTCATACTTTTGGCATCACAGGTTGATATAGACGTCACATGACCATTGTATTGCAATCTCTGCCTGGGAATTTGAACCTAGACCTAGAGGAACTGTCGTTTGCAGCAGCAGGCTCTTACCACTGAGTTAACAGAGCATGGAATTGCAGACATATTTTATCAGTTCACTTACATTTGGGAGGACACAATTGTTGCAACAGTTCACGCCTACACCCGGCATTCTTCAAGATTGGGCAAGGACGCCCCTCCCCCCTCCCACCACCAACAACTCTACCCAAGAAAAAAAGTGTGGTTAAAACACGAAAATAGACTAATTTAAGCTGGAACTGGTTTTGTTCAAATGAAATACATTCAAACCATCACTTTTGCATTCATTGCTGTTTTCTACCCTGCTTGTCTTTTCATTCCCTGTATCTAACTCTCTATGAGATTGCTGGTAACATCAGGTTTTTTTTAATTATCTATCACTTCATGAGCCAAGGAATGAAGCCAACAGGGTATCCTGCAAGTATCTGGAGTCTTAAGGTATTACCATGAAGTTTTTATGAAACCATAACCCTGAACGGTTGTATAAACATTAAATATACCTGAAGGTGTGTGAAAGCTTAACAAAGCTTAAGGTTGCTTTCCTAAGGTTAAAAATTACAAATCCCCGCTGACCATGAAGAGCAAAGTGTTATTAGAAACGAACAGCTAGAGCGCTGATGTAATTTAACTCTTCTCCAAAGCTGGATTCATAAACACTTTGGAGGTTGAACAATATGTAACGGGGTGAATCACTGAACACAGCTATTATGAACATGCAGATCTATTGAAACACTATGAAATGGTTCTAAAGAATGGCTGGATCTACAGAACCAGTCACACTTGGCGACAGTTGTGCTGTTCTATAACGTTTTTGGCTTGCACAGAAGCGTCCCAGAGAAGCAAACAGCACCCAGCTCTCGCCAGCCTCCCCTATAGAGAGTACAGTGAATCCCTGCTTGCTGAGGGTCTGCATGGTTTTCTTGTTCATGCTGAAGAGCATTATTGTGTTGCAGCCATGTCCAACTACTAAATCCCCCCATTGATGTGTATAGACCAGTCTGTCACAATGGAGACATTGTCAAAGGCCAGGGCTGACTTCTGAACCCGGGATGGAACATTGCTGATCCCAACAAGCTAGGCACTGTACAGCGTGCGGCACGAAACACTCGGCTACACTCGGTCACTCACATCTGCTATCAAAGGCCGCTGCGCTCACTATCGGACATAATTATGTTATGTTCAGATTCCACCAATATGGCACAGAGCTTCAAAACAGAACCGAAAACATGAAAGCATGCAATAGCCGCTTGGCCCCTTGCTGTTCTTATCGGGATGCGGTCTCACAGGCATGAATACGAGCTCATAGTATTCGGACCGCCGAAGTACAATAAACACTGTGAACTGCACCTCAGTTTTGTCACCTTGTCAACTGCACCTTTCCAGCCGAGTGAGGAGCGATACAGGCAAGTGTGGGACTACATACAACTTGTGTCAACTTTATACCAGCAGGTGATGGACTTCCACAATGAGAGCATACCCACTTGCAAAAACATTCCACCTTCCGGCTCACCCAACACGTTTGTCAATGCCATAGGCAACCAAAGGGGGGTGCTGTTGCAGCAGTGGTAAGGTCACCTTGTCTGACCGTCCGTTTCTGAGGCACCAACCGTGTCTACAGAGCACCCGGCCAGGCTGGAGGCACCACAGAGAATACGACTGGTGGTGTTGCACTGGTACGAGTGGATCAGGCACAGCAGTTCTGTCGTGTTTGTTTAAGGAGAATTCATTTGGAGCAGTCAGAACACTCCACCTGGGCCCTGGGCACAGTGTGCAATCATGGGTACTGTGCCAGGTCCATGAACCACACCCGAACCCAACTCCTCAAGCATGCCTGAGCACGGTTTACGATTCAAACATATGGGAGTACGCCCAGTGTGAGCACGCCCTTAAACACAGGACAAGACACAATGGTCTAGTGTATCTGACCACCGAACCACCAGAGCAACCTAAATGAATTCCCTTGATGCTAACGACACAAAACAGAACTCCAGCAGCACTGTTGTGCCTGAGCCCCAGGTACCACTGCAACACCACCACCACATCAGTGTCGCTGCAGCGGCAAGAATAATCTGCCTAACAAAGAATACCTGCTTTGTGATGGCTATGTAATCCGCTAATATAATCCACATGGGGTCGCGGGCCAGCCAGTGCCCATCCGGCAACTCTGGGCACAAGGGCAGGAACCCCTAGACAAGGCGCCAATGCATCGTAAGGCGCACACACACGCACAGTAAGGTCCACTTTAAAGACACCAATTAACCTAGCACGCATGACATTGGACTGTGGGAGGAAACCGGAGTACCTGGAGTAAACTCACGCAGACATGCAGATTCCACACAGAATGGACCCAGGCTGCTCCACCCTAGGATTAAACCCGCGAGCTTCTCATAAGTCTGATAATTACAGGACTTTGGCAAATATAGCACAACGTAAGTATGTACAGAGTACATAAATAATAAGATGAGTATCAATAAGAAATAGTAGGAGAGTATAAAAGCCAGGTGTTCAAGCAATACTTTCATGCCGGCTTAATCCAAATCAGGGTTGCAGGGGACTGGGGCTTTACCGGCAACACAGTGCCTCGGGGAGGGAGCCAGATCTTCAAAATGCATCTACACAGTGTCATTCACACTTTAGAGACATCGTTGACCTAATGCATCAGTACTAAGAGGAACCACGCATGCAACATGCAAACTCCACACAAGCAGCAGTGCTGCTACGCACCACGACTCACCAAAATAAAACATATTTCAACCAGACATTTTGACATTATGCCTTGTGTGCATCATGATCAAACCAACTCATGACTATTTTGGAAGAAACCAGTTCATGGTTTACATCAGGCGCACACACACACACACACACACGAGCATGTTTTTATTATGTGGTTCATTAAACCGCCGCAGGCACAACAAACATGTTCCTATCTGCTACATAAAGACAAAATATGCATGCTTTCTGAGGAAACGTAAGAAATAATTGAGCTCTGATGATAGTTTTATTGTCTTTATTGTCCATTGCATTTTAATAAATTAGGAACTGTGTGAGCACATAGGTTAAGGCCTTTGGAGCAGAAGGTCTGGCATTAAAATCTCACCTCCACCAGTCGGCTCCTGTTTGGTCCTTGAGTAAGGACATTCATTCTCAACTGCTTTGAATGTAAGTCATTGTGGATAAAAGTACCTGATAAATGTACTTGGGTTCTCTTAAAAGTTCACTTCTTACTATTACAGTTCCTTTCATATTACCAGTTAAGATACTTCAAACACCAAACTAAAGCATCCTGTTTTTCCTCCAGTTCTCCTGGTCATGGTGATGGTCATGCATGGTCTGAAGTCTAACCTGAAATTCAATTGGAACAGGCAGGGCTACTATACAGGACGCCAATCCATTGCAGGACCCGTCCTGTCTTTTAAGCCAAATCATCAGACACATCACTATTAGCTGGCTCTTACTGACAAGTCACTAGAGCAGTTTCAGTCAAGATTTGTGACTTGTGTAATATCTGGGAAATAATGACGCTTTCAAGGGTCTACGATTCAGTACTAGAGACAAACACGTTGTCATTTCTATTCCACTGGGGCACTGCTTAAATGCTTAATCCTCAAATGCCTAGATAGACACAAACTAGGATCTGCCTCACAGCGGTAACTGGCTGCTTAACCAGTGATCCAAGCACTCAACGGAACTTTGGTTACTTTTATATAGATTTAGTGCCCTCTGCTGGCACAAATCGGTATTAAGGCCACCTGCCCTGCTCTGCTCTGGAGCCACTCGAGCTACTTACTGGATTGAATCATTTCAAGAGGATACCCAAGACTTCCTGCAGATATTTTCAACTGGTCCCGGGTTCAAACCCAGGGTGGAGCGACCTGGGTCCTCCCTGTGTCTGCGTGGGTTTTCTCCCACAGTCATGCGTGTTAGGTTAATTGGTGTCTCTAAAGTGACCCTCAGTGTATTACTGTGTATGTGCGCCCTACGATGGATTGGCACCCCATCTAGGATTGCTCAGACCCTTGCGCCCAGAGTTGCTGGGTGGACACCGGCTGGCCCGCGACCCAGTGTGGATTAAGCGGAGGATAATGGATGGATATTTTCAACTATTAATGACGCAATGTTTCTTTCTTAATGCTACATTAAATACATATAATCTTTCACGCAATGCCGTATTTTTTCATGTAAATAAAGAACTAAACGGAGCAGGTTGGGTTTCTCGTTTCATCCCACTCCCTCTCGAGGCTTCTTTCTTATACGTGGACTTTTTCCTTTCCACTGCTGTCCCTGGTTTTTCAGATTAACAGCTATCCCAAAAAGAGTCACACACTGATATTTAACACCATCTTTTAATCGGATTAGTTAGAAAACATAAATAAAATCAACAGCTGAATTAGTTTTCATTATACAGTAGCTAAATCACCTGCAATAAAGGTCTCTTCTAGATCCTAATCACCTTGAATGGTCAATGCTCAGATAATCTGGAGTCCCTAGGTAAAGACGACAAATTGATTTTATTCGATTTTCCCCATTTCGATCAGAATTCATTCCGAACTAGACCAATGAATGGAAACTCCACAAACAGAGCTAGGGACCAAAGTCAGAGAACTGCAGGTATCGCAGCAACAAACAGTATTTCATTTTACATTTGTACAAGCCCGGTTCAAAATACAAAAATAATGTGTTTTTTTTTTTTTTTTTTTTTTTAAAGATTACATTTGGTAACACTTCAGGATAGAAAAAGCAACGGCATTGTGGTGGACATCAGTGACTCGACGGCACAAACTCACGACCATTAATGATGCAGGTTGTTTGATAGAAAACGGAAACCTGCATGGAGTTATTGGAGATGTATTCATCAGAAATCTATTCTCATGTGCATTGTTCACTTAACATCCAGCGTTAACACGACTCAGTAACGTTACAAAACACATTTGCTTCCTTTTTCTGGCTCACCCTGTGATCCTTTACACAAAAAACACGTTATGTCACACCCAAATCGGTCTGTACAATTCATGACGCTTCTAACTTATGTTTACACAACTTTCTCTGATGTGGAAAAATGCTGTTATTTTTTTACTGTCTGTGGAATACGTCCACTCTTCGATCACTTTATTAGGTACACCTTGTGCTTTTACATTCATTGTCTATTTTAACATAGCATACGCATTGCTGACGGGAAATCAGGGGATATTTAATTATGGGATATTCCATTTTGGAATAGCCCCTCATTTTTGTGAGCAGTACAGATGCACTTTGTAGTTCTATCTGTTTAGCTACACACTTTGTACACTTCAGGTACCGCTTGGGTAGTGGACCATTCTCAGGACCGCAGTGACAGCGACGTAGTGGTGATGTGTTTGTGTTTTGTAAAATGGACAGTGAGTGTAGAACAAGCAAGAGTACCTAATAAGGTAACTGGCGAGTGCAGTTTGGAAGGTAAGCTCCAGTGATAGTGTTATTCGTTTGATTAGCATGGAGAGAGGACTAGTAAACCTGTCTGTAAACATTTGTAAAAGGGTAGCCTTTAAATCTCGAAAGGGTCCACACTTCTAAAAGGTCACTTGCTGTCAGGACAACCTAGGTGCAAAGACGTCTGCCCTAATAGTCGTTTGGCAGTTTTACTTACATCTATATCTGTCGTGAAACTACAGTGCAGTCAAACCCTGCCATCCAAATGCACCATGTCCCAGAAAATGGTCCAGATAAATACTATATAACTTTTTTTTTTTTTAAAAGAATAAATCCTACATCTACCACCACTATACTCAAAGGCATAGTGGTGCAGATGATGTGTGTGTACCAGTTCCCCCTACTCTATTTCTTTAACCTTAGGTTTGTCCCAAATATGTGCGTCTTGTGTGCATGTGTGTGTATTCCATGCTTATTTGTTGCCCGTATCTATATCCCACACCTGTCTATGAGTGTGTGCATGCCATGCATACTATAACACCATGCACAAGCACGAGTTTGGGTCAATCTGGTTGTGTCTTGTGTGTATTTGTGTCTATTTGTGTGTGCACGCCCCATGTGTATGTGTTGCTCTGAATTTCTGTGTAATGCATATGTGTTTGTGGCTTGTGTGTCCATAATATGCTGGTTTGTGTTGACCATATACATGTTCCACACCTGTCGGTCTGTGTGCGTCCGTGTTGTCCATGTATATGCGAGTCTATGGTACGTGCATGGATTGTGTGTTATCCACACCTGTGTGTGTCTGGTATATGTGTGTTTGAGTAATGTGTGTCACTGTTCCCCATGTCTGTGTGTACACTGTGTGTGTGTTTTCCATATAGCATTGTTTGTGTGCACACTAAGCGTGTGTGTGTTGCCCATATGTATGTGAGTGTGTATCATCCATATATGGTGTGCGTTGTATTGTTGTAATAAAAGTTAAGGATAATTATAGGAGGGAAGTGGAGAGTGAAGGTAGGGGCAAAATGCTTCATAAGTCCACCTACATCCCTTACCTTACACTGATACATATTGATTTCCCATGCTTTCTGTTCCATTCATCGTTCATTATAGTAGGTTGGGGGATTTAAATACCACGTACAGTACTGAGTGCGATTGTTATGGTTTGACTGTATTTTAAGTAAGAAGAAATAGACTTTCTAAAAGTGGTGCTAATACTTTCAGTAAGAGCATGGCTCAATTTGTTATAGATTGAGAGACAAAACAAGACAGAGCAGAGTTTGCTTCAGCTAAAGGCTTACGGTCTAGGCTTCCCTACTATTAGGTTGTGTAACTGTTTAAAAAGAGTCCGTTAACAAAAGAGCTTGGGCATCCCTAGTCGTACAGCGTTTTGTTCATTTTCTAAATGAAAGCCAAACAACTCCTGCTGGGAACAGACTAAAATTTTTACGTACCAGCACCTGTGGAATTTCTGAATATAAAATGTACAGTACACCATATAGGCAAAAGTTTGTGGACACCCCTTTTAATGATTGAGCTTCACTTCTATTTTATCAACTCACTAGTAAGTAATTCAAAATATAAACCACATATTTCTGGATTCTGCATAGACACTGGCAGTAGAATGGATTGTACTGATACCTTAATATGTGCCTCTCAATATGACACATTTGCAGGTTCCTGGTTCAGACAAGTCAGTTCATACATTTTTCATGCTTAAAGCTCATAGAACCTTGAAAATGACACAAGTGAGCCAGGGCTTTTTGTCTAATATCAGAAGCCGACCTCAGAGTCATGTTCCAAAATCTAGGGGAAGCCTCTTAAAGGCACAAAGGCTGTTGTAGCACCAAACACGGAGAGCAAACTCCATACTAATACTCCTGATTTTGACGTCATTCCTCGGTGTCCTCAAATTTTCGTCTATATAGTGTAAGTGAAGAGCTATAGAATTTTAGAGTACAAGGACGTATTTACCACAAGATGGGAACACTATGATTACTCTATGTTAACTGATAAAACGACAAACTTTAACACATGCCAGACTGAATGGTGGTTTTCAATCAGTAATACATGTAGGGAATATAAGCTTGATTTTTTTTTTACTTACCACTTACCATAACGACAGCCTTGTAATGCAAAATATCGATTTTTACGAAACGTGTAAGCTGTTATCTTGTACCATGTATGATGTTAAACCTCAAAGTACTGCGTTTCACAGTATAAGGAAGTGTCCCAAATCGTTTAATGCTACAGCTAACGGTGCTCGATGTGTTACGTGGTATAGTGATTAGGGGAGCGTTTTGAATACTGCCTATAAGCACAGGTGCCTTATATATAGATTTACAGTACTAAATGTACGTTTTCTACAGATGATGTAACTTTGTATTTAAAATAAAACAAAACCCTGGATTTCTGCCCAAACATTAAGATTAAGGATTTTCTCTCCACGAAATGAATGGACTGAATGATCAAAATTTGCTCTCTGTTAGGATTATTCAGTGACAAAGAGCATTAAGACTGACCAATCGTCGTACAAATGAGCTGAAATTTGTGTGAATGCTGTCCTTGCTTTAATCACTCCAGTTCGTGTTCGGATGTCCGAAAATGGCCACTTTGTGTTTACATGCTTGTTAAGACACAACATGAGATTGAGTTCAAATCAGTCACTAATTGCACTTTTAAAACTGAAAATAGTCTTTTTAAAGGAATTGAAGAATAGTAAGTCCAGCTTTTCTGTCTGTATATGGAGTCGAGGTCTCTAGATAAACCTTGACAGTGGAAATGTACTGGGCAAAATGTCAAAACGTACACACGCACAGACAGATACGCAAACACAGACATACACACGCGCGCACAAAGACTCAGGCACGCACCTTTCAATGCGCACACACTCAGAACCTTGCTGTCCTACTCATGATTGGCTTTCGTTCAACCTTTTCTCTCATTCTCTGCTGGATATGCTGTTATCTCATTGGAGTGTGCAGGTACAGTTTGGCACTGGGATTCAAAGCCGAAGTGCGAGAGCAGGCCAAGGATCACACATCCATGGAAGAGACAGAGCAGAAAGTGGTCGTAGAGGTGGAGGCAACGCTGGTGGGTGGGGCCGATACAGAGGAAGGGGTGGAATGAAGTGGTAGAGAGACAGGCACAGACGGGACTGAAAGGCTGGGCAAAGAAGGTTGACAGTACTGTACTGGCTGCAAGGATTGAGCCTGCAGGTGGAGATTCTGCTGTGATAAAGAAGTGATGGATGCCTGAGTGGAGGCTGTAGAGACTGGACCTCCTACACCACTGCCCAATGCCGAGGTGCTGTTGTGGTTGAGAGATGCTGTAGGGAACCAGGATGGAGATGAAGCCTAGAAAAAAGGGCTTCTTTAGAAATAACTAAATTGACTGATGTAAAAGTGAAAGAATGACTCCTAAAATAAGAGGCATTACCTCTGTGGCCTGGCTCCAGCCCCCTAATTCTTGCACTTGCTGAATCTGTTTGATTTGATTAAGTGACGGTTTGGGCTGGGTGGGTACTACTGCCTCCTTCGTCAGATCGTCGACCAGTTTGTGCAGGTCGTCTGTAAAGGTGCTCTTCCGATTGGACAAACCCTGGGCTGGGGGAGTTACATCAGAAACAATTGCTATGAGGCAATAAATAGTGCAAGTAGAGCCTGATATTAAGAAATGACAATATGTTTAAGGAGTCACAGTGGAGCCATCCAGTTACGGGATCATCCCCCAGGCGCTGCAACAGCGACCACTTCTGGAGCCCTGGATGCTGGATTAGCACCCTGACCAGGGCCCAGTGGTCACACAGTACATAACAGTACTGTGCAGACTTACGACAGCCACCATTAAGATTAGCAATGGTATAATTACCATACATCATTATTTCTCAGTCTCTTTATTAGAATACAACCAGACAATTAGAACAATTAAACAGTCGAACACTAATTAGACACTAAAACAAATAAGTGTCTAATTAGTGTGACGTCCCCTACACTTACAATAGCAGAATCTAACAGTTTTATTTGGATGCCAACTTGACCCTGCTACAGTCCAACAATTATTTTGGGAAGCGTAGCAGCAAAGTAACTTTTCTTCAAAAGGGAGACAGGGTAAAAAGGTTAAGAAATGCTAAATGCCCAAAATATTCTACTGAACTGCAGCGAAAAAGGGTACAATCTCTGTTTTACAATAAATGTACCTTCTGAATAATTTGATTTAATTCAAATTAAATCGTTAACCAAAAAGTGTTAATATTTACTGTACATGTAACGTGTTTAAAACACTTATATTAACCTATAATTGGGAAAGATTCAATTCAATGTAATCTCATTAAACCACTGCTTAAATAACAATACTAAGAGTGGCCTAAGACTTTTGCACAGTGAGGAGGGTGGACGGGGAAGAGTTCCCCATCACTGTAACAGCCACTCCTTCTGAGCGATGAAACTGGCACCCCATTCAGGGCACACATTTGCCTACACTCCAAGAATACCAGAATACCCCTTTCTTACAACCCCTTTGTCAACTCTAATGCCCACTAAATGGGGATAAAATGAGAAGAAATAAAATTTTTACAAACAACAAGAACAATAAAAATGGTATGTTTGGTTCTGTACCGTTTTCTGTCGGTTCCATACCCGTTTTAACGGTTGGCGGAGCCGATTTTTCAGGGTTGCAGTAGGAACGAGGTCTGGCGTGCTCTCCGGAGTAACTCGAGTAGCTGGATTGCTGGAGGGCATCTGAGAGAGAGCCATTACGTAAAATCAGCGTGCTCTAGAAGCTTAGGAAAGCTGCTAAATGATCTATCAACAGAGCTCAGGATTAGGCTGAAGGACCACACACGGACAATTGCACCACTCTGAAATGCATCCTTTTCTTTAACCTCTAAGATTAGGCCAAACTTGGGCTGTTTGCAAACGATTTGTTTATTGTACACCTAGAGAAATGCCGTCAAGTGGAGATGAGTACCTTGATGGGACACACCATGGTTGTCCATGTGGGAATGAGGGCGAGGGCGGAGCTTGCTTTTGTAAGGTCGTGGTCGGCGTGGGGAGACTGCGAGCATTGCTGTGGTGGATGCTGGGGTCTGGTGGTGGTCTTTAAGACTGCGGAGTTGCCTGTAGAGCTCATGTAGTTCTCGGTTCTGTTGGGCTTGTAGAGACACCACTTCTTTGATGTGTCTGTGAAAGAGAGGACCATGAAAACATCCTGGTGCTCCTGGACGTACCTGGGCAGGACTGTGATTCACAGCTTGCTTTAATTAGTGCTTGCACTAATTTGCACAGTCATATAGGTCAGACCCTTAATTGGTAACTAGGCTTGCCTTGGAACCAAAATTATAGTTAGCAGCAATAAGAAAAGTTTGTGATTTCTGTCAAAAGGGGGGTTACTAAGTTTTGGTGAACTCTCTGGCTGACGCTTTGCACATTACCGAAGAACGCTGCATTAACACAATTAATATGCAGGGGCTGTATTAGTAGAAAATAATTTAATCTATTGTTTCAGCCATCTCTGGCAGCACGGTGGCTCGGCGGGTAGCACCGCTGCCTCACAGCAAGAAGGTCCCGGGTTCAATCCCAAAGTGGAGCGGTCTGGGTCCTTTCTGCACGGGGTTCCCCCCCCGTGTCTGTGTGGGTTTACTCCGGGTACTCCGGTTTCCTCCCACAGTCCAAAGGCATGCAGGTTAGGGTTAATTGGTTACTAGAAATTGGCATTGACCTCTTGAGATGAACTTGTGTGTAGATATAACCTTGTGTGTGTGTCGCTGAAGATGGCCACTGCTGCTGGTAGCGACGTTAAAGAAGCCAAATAAACAAGCAAATAAATCTCAGCTCTTAGTATTGCATTACTTCTCTTTTAGCTTGTGCAGTTCCTTCCTCAGCTCCTCGTCCTCCACCTCACTCTCGTCATCGCTGCTGCCTGTTGGAGAATTCGTATGGCTGCGCGATGGATGGTGGCTGCCCATCAAAGTCGTCCTTTCCTCCTTTTCTAACTGCTTTCCTTTTATCTTCTTCCTGTCCTTCTCAGTGTCTGCCGAGACCGTCGAGCTATCACTGAGCGGCTCCTCTTTCTCCTTAGCTCTCATGATGGAGAAGCGCCCTACTTTTTTGGGAGCACTTTCCTGGCCTGATGCTGCCTCCACTGTTGGTGCTGGTTCCTCAGGTTGAATCACTGGAGTCACCTGAAAGGAAGAAAAATAGCAGACAGCCAGGTGTCAGCTTTTTACAGGTGTAGGATAGTACCAAAAATGTAATTAGTAATTTTTTTGGTTTGGCATGACTTATGCTTATGGTAGTGGTATGACATCATGTCGCACATGACATTGCTAAAATGTCACGCGTAGTGACTCTGTAGTTCAGACTTGTGAATTGAAAGAACTTACTGTTTTAACAGTCGTGTAGTGCATACCGCATGGAATCTAGTACATACTGTTTAAGTATGCCATTCTGGATGCAGCCAGAATGGCATACTTAAACAGTATGTACTAGATTCTAGTTCTGCTTCACGTTGTACTATGTTTCATACTCAATTTCTGTGACATCAACTGTATTTTTGTGAAGGCTTCCTTGCTTTTTCTTACTGGTCATACTGGGTTCCAGCTTTACTGCAGAATAACCCCTCACAAGGAGCAGCACTAACCGGGATTCCTGTTACTCTAACTGAATTCTGTTTTTTTATAACACGCCTCATTTGAGGGCCCAGATCCAGCACTGAATCACACAGCCATCAACACAGCCATAAACAGCCATCACAGTTGAATCTAGACTATTTTCTAAACATTTTGAGAAGCTGCTCGATTAACCATTGTGAGTTTAGGTCAGGAGTGTTAAAGTTGAGAAACGAACGTGAATTGTAATTTATACAAAAAAAAAAAAGAATATGGACCAGAAGGTCCAGGGTTTCAAATCCCACCTCTGCCACAGTTGGGTCACTGAGTAAGCTCATTAAGCCAAAATTGCAAAGTCGCTCTGGATAAGGGTGTCTGCTTAATGACATAAATGTAAAATGTAAATGGCTGCCTATCACAGGTACTAACAAATGTTCGGTTAAGCTCAGGCTGCACCTGCTTCTTACGTTCCAGAATTTACCAGACAATCCTGACATGTACCCCATTGTTGAGGGACCTTTAGTTGACAGTAGATGTTACATACCTTTCTCTTGCTATCTTTTTTCTATTTTTTGTTCCATGAGACTTGATTTTCAAATGTATTGTGACGCTCAGACTAAGCTGGATCCCTGTTCTCTAAATATAACAGGGCATCCCATATCATCCCACTGACTGAAAAATGAACTGACTGCTCTAAAATTCAATGTCGATTTAATTGCTAATCCTGGAGTGTCACATAGTTTTACAATGTAACATTGTATTGTTTGCATGAACCTTTTTATTTTTGTCTTCTTTAACTGGGTTATAACGATTTTAGGACTAAATGCTTTAGGTCAGAATTATGCAAAACGTGTGGAGATTTTAAAAAGGTTTCACAAATTTTCAAGTTTCACTGTATCTGGTAAAGAAACACATGAGCAGTGATGCACCTGGAAACGCCCCCTGCGCGAGCATGGCTGGGTATCTGAGGGCTCCTCTTTCTCCTCTGTTGCTCCTTGACACTTGAACTTCCCTTCTGTCCAGAAAAGAAACAAAGCAAACGAGATTAGACAGATCAGGACAATACAGAACCAGGTAAGACACATAAATAAATAAAGAAACGAACACAAAACGGACCAGGACAACCCAAATCGAATAGACAACACACAGGAACAAATAACACGGGGACAGATTCAGCATGAGATCTATGAGACTCAGGGTTGGACAGCAACTGAATACAAGTACTCAGTAACATGTTCAGCACATACTGTATTGATCAGTTAGATTATGAAAAGGCATTACAGGTATACACAGCTTAACTTCCTATATTAGAAATAGAAAATATTAGATTGTCTTAATATATTTTATTCACGTCTGAATGACAGAGGAGCTTGAAAAAAAAATTCTTGAAAGCAGGGGTGGGAACAAGTCACTAAGTTAAGACAGAAATTCATAAGTCAAGACCCAAGTCAGTACAAATAAATCCCGAGTCAAGTCAGGTTCCAAATCCTATTTAAATCAACAAATTGGGTTGTTTTAGTGGTAAACAGGTCAACTGACAATGACCATTGTTATAGCTACATAAGCAAGAACAGCTGAAAAAAGAAACAATATAACTGTTAAATTGGAAGAAAGATCCACTAACATGTAAATACTACTACAGCATAGTATTTAAAGTTGAGAAAGATTATTTTTGCCAGCATGTTTCTAGCCCACTGACAGCCCAAAAGTTTCCTGCAACTGGCTGCAGAATTTCTCATGTTGCTGGGTTACGGATAAACAAAGCCAAGTAGCTCAGCTCAGTGTTACAGCACCATGAAAGCAATACAAATGGCTGTTATGTGACTCAATATTACTTTAACACTATGAAATAAGTAATAGTTTTACTTTCAAGTCTTAATGCCCAAATCTGAGTCCAAGTCCAAGTAACTGACAGGAAAGTCAAGGTGCAAGTCTTTTGTTGAGTTGAGTCGCAAGTCAAATGCAGGACTTGAATACCATTGACTCCAAGTAATGTGACTCGAACCCCCACCACTGGGCGAAAGGCATAAAAATTTTTATCGTTGTACCGTCTTTTTCATTTTTGAAAAACTCTTTCAAAGGATGTTCTAAACATAGCGCAGAAGTATGCTGAACATGGTACGTGCTTACATATTTTGATAAGTAGGGGTGCAATGATTCACTCTGCTCACGATTTGAGTTTCACGATTTCCCGATACGGAGTTCGCGATTTGATTTTCTCACAACTATTGATTTTACATTTGACAAAAAGCAGTCCTTTATTTCTCAAGTGTTAATGATGGACATTTTCATATATACGTTTTCAATACGAAAACTATGAAAACAATCAATTCTTTGAACCTAAAATAAATGACTGAAAACAAAATGCCTTATGCCTTTGTGCAATGCCTCAAATATTTCTTATATTCAATATTTCTTTTAATTCTGTCACTGTAATTAGAAAGAAAAGTCTTTGTATGTTTGATTGACTTAACCTGTCGGTGTCACTGTCTTATTCTGTTTTTGTGTAGATTTGTACTGTTCTGTGGCAGCAATCCTAATTTCTTTGTATAATATACAATCAAAATAAAGACATTATCTTAACTTACTAAAGCTTCACCATATATTAAATGACCACCGAAATTTCGTACAAAAAATGCAAAACAATATGTAATAAAAATGTTTAATACAATTATTAAATATCAGCTCCTATAATAATGTAAATACGAAGGATTAAAAGGAACATATGTCTATGTATGACTGCCATCTGGTGCTCAAAATTGCAATTGCATCAGTTATAAAAATGGAATTGCATCAGTTATAGAATGACGACGCATCCATTTTCACATAGCGGTGCATCGTGTCACAATGCATCTTTAGACCCCTAGTAACAGGACACGAAGCAAAATACATCGTGACAATGTATTCAGTATTCGGCCAACCCTGAGGACAAGCAAACTACTGTATTGTTCAAATAAAGTTACTACTAATGTAGCAGTTAAGAGTGTGCACTAACATAAAAATACACGATACTCTCATGCTGAGAAGATGCAGAAGATTGTGAAGTGGTGAACGGGAATGGAAAAAAGTTTAAATAGGATTTAGCTACAGTAGAGTGAGTGATGAATATTAAGAAAAGTATGCACCCCTTTTGCCCCAGTGAAACGCATGCTTGGGGACATCAGCTACTGTGGCAGTGGATGGGGTGTGTCATTCATTACCACAAACAGCATCGGCTACACAAAGCTAATTTGCTGTGTGTATATGCATATTTGTTTAATTACTGCTAATCATAATCATTGCAAATGCCATCGCATATACACACATGCAAATTCTCAACACGTCCACGGTGTTAGACATGGTGCTAAAACAGAAAACCCAAAACAGAAATTCTGTTAGTAATGGTCCTATAATGTGTTCAGACATGCAAACAGGCTTTAAAAACAGAATTTTTCCAATAGCTTCCCAGGCAGCAAAGAACAGGATATGATTGAAAGCTCGGCTTTATCTAATAGAATTTGAGAAGATGATCCAGTAGACTACTTACAGTAGCAAGAAAGATATTTGCATGACTTGCTCAAACTCTAACCTTAACGGTCTGATCTTCATCCAAGTGATAATAAGGGGAACTGCGTTCTGCCTGAATTAATGGATGGATGGATTTGGACTGCTCCAGTTTTTACTGATTAGTCATGTAACGTTCAGGCTGCAAAACCTGCATGAGCCTCTGGTCCTTTGCATCGACTATTTAGAGCAACCAGTGATCCTAAAGGACCTACTGTAAAAACAAGCAGACACGGGGAAAACTTGAAAACTGGTGCTGCTTTCCCTAGTAGCAGATGATCTGCAAATTCACACCACGAGCACACCATGCAATGGCAAAGAACCCGCATGAATTCTCTACCTCATATTAGGTCTCGGTTCATGCTATCAGTAAGAAAACACTGAACAACAATTATGCTCATGCAAAGATACAAAAAATCCTTGCTCTCTGAATGACAAGTGTTCTGCCATCAGATGAGAACAATTTGGCAAAATTGCACGGAACTATATCGGGAGATAGAAAAAGAATTAAGAATTGGAAATAAAAATCTTTCTTATGTACACTTAATTCATGTCAGGATGAGAGAAAACTAGTACGAGCAAACGTTTGCGATACCAGAAAAGAAAACGTTTCGAAAACAAAATACAACATGACTAAATTCCTTACTAACATCATCGTTAGGTGTTGCAAATTGTATAAAATAATTATATATATATATATACATACATACACAGTACTTCAGCGTCAAATAGAGCAATTCTTATCTTTGTGTAT
>JAUZST010071347.1:0-21765 GCA_034779995.1 Parotocinclus haroldoi
GTGTGTGCGTGTGTATGTGTGTGCGTGTGTGTGTGCGTTTGTGTGTGTGTGTGTGTGTGTGTGTGTGTGTGTGTGTGTCTTAGCCTGTGAACTTAACTACAGAAAAGAGACAGAATGGATCTGTGACAAATTATTTAAGACTGGATCTAGGACCAGACATATGTCACCCTGTTGCTTTAATCAGTTCAGGCCATCAATGAATGAATACATTGTTAAGAAAAAAACGATTGAAAGAAGAATTTCATCAAATCCATCAACAAAGTTGTTCAAGATTAAATAAGCCAGCATTCCTGCCTGTGAGCTGTTTTATTTATTTAGTCACCACAAAGAAGCTTTTACATATATAAACACTACCGTCTTGATGTGGATTGAGAAGATTACCTTGGTAGCCTATGAGTTAAGGTAATGGACTATGGACCAGAAGGTCCAGGATTCAAATCCCACCTCTATACAGCTTTCCTTGTTGGGTAATTAAGCAAGATCCTTAACTGTAGGCTTGTTTCAGTTGTAAGCTGCGCTGGATAAGGGTATTGGCTAAATGTGGATTGACATGTCTAATGTATTCCTGTGCATATTAATGTTTATTTATGTTTAAGTTATTTAAGTTATTAACTCTGTGGGGGTTCTGGAGCCTGTTCCTGGAGAACACAGGGTGCAGGCATGCGTGTGCCATAAACAGTATGCCACTCCAACACTTGGTAGGAGCTGTGTAGGAGTTACTGTTACAGTGCCAGGGGATTATCTCCTCTCATCCCTAAAACACAGCCCATCATGTCTACATGTGACACTCCACCTGGACTGAAGGCACCGATGCAACTCGAACCAAGGGTTTTGCAGTGGTGGGGGTGGGGGTGGGGCTTGTATTTGATTGCTGCACCATTCCACTGGCCATAATTGTAAATGTTAATCTAAAAATGTGTAACCTAGTTAAGAGAGTCATTACTGGCGGTTCTGGTTAGTGGCAGATAAAGTCTTTACCAGTTTCTTGAGTTATGTCCCATTAACTCACTCTTCCATTAACTTGTTGTGCAGTTCAGCTTGAATTTGTGCATGTTTGCATGTTAGAAGTTCACCTGATGAATAATAATGTGCTTTTGTTGTTGGAAGTAGTAAATGTTTTCTCCATGGAATCACATTTCAGTGCTTGACCATGAGAGCCATCTATGATTATTGTCTCTCTGAAATAACTGATAGTCATTTCCTACATTTTACATACAATATATTTCACAATTATCCTATAGGAAAGTATCGTTAAAGGGTGTAAATGATTTTGGACACTATTTAGTCACATGAGCTAACATATTACCCATGCTGTTTCTTATCAAAGCGCCTAATAAAAGGAATATTTTGCATACAAATGTATTTTCCTTTAAATGTATTGTCCTGTAATTTGTGTGTTCTAAATGTGATACAGCACATAAGAAAAGACAGTGAAAACAATGTTACATTATTAAAACACATTCAGTACATTCTGTTAGAGCTTATATCATCCACTTGTTTTATCGTATAGTAACTTTTAAAGGGAACTTTTTAGTCCTTATTTGCACTTGATACTCATTCTTGAAATTCACAGGGTGCAGGTGAGCATGTACCCTAAAAGGGGTGCCAGTGCTTCACAGGAATGGTGAGAACTTTCAGGTACACCCATTTGTGCCTGCTTGATAATTGCTAAAGTCAGAAGGGATCGACACATTTCGATTTTGGGTTGCTTCAGGTGTGGGCCAACATCCTAGGCTGCTGCTCTACCTGAGCACTGTACTTGCCATTGCATAAAGTAAATGCCATCCTTTTGAAAAAAAAGCACACTGATTTTATTTTGCTGCTTTCCTTCAGCTTCTCATGTCGCTGATTCATGCTGGTGCCCTAATCCATTTATGTTATACTGGTAAAGAGAAGGATGTATGTAGGTCGAGCTGGTTCTACATTAACATAAGAATATTTTTGTTCGGATCAAAAGGCATACTGACTGTATTGGCGGCTTTGGTTCTTGTATATTGAAGTCGATAAACTTGGTTGTTTTGGCTCATTTGAACTGTGGGGGAGATGTTCTATCCCGGGTATGTTTAATCACCAGTTTAGTGTTCACTTGTGGTGTACAGCATAGATGGAATTATACTCTAAAAACATCAGCCCCCACCCGCCACAATGCCCCACAATGCTGATTTGTAATCGGTGGATTTGAGAACAAGCAGAAAATCTGTATTTCTGACCCGAGTGAAAAGTAATTGCAGTCATTCCAAGTTATCAGACATCAATCGGCATTGGCGAATTGCTGAATCTCAATAGTTAAACAGTAGCAGTCGAATGGGCTATATTGAACACCTCAGTAATTCTGTTTTCTGAAACTTAAAAGTTTCCACAAAAATAAATAAATAAAACTTTGATGGAGAGCTTGGCCGCAGCTTACAGTCATGATTCAAAAGCCAGTGTAAATCACTCTATAATCACTGATCACTTATGGTTTCTTATGGAATTTATTTCTGTCTTAAAATCGGACAAAGTGCTAGCACGTACCAGACAGGTGACCAACATTCAGACTGATATTTAAAATATTTAAATATATTTTATATTTTAAATAAACAACTTCAAAACAAAAAAAAATCCATATATTTCTGAGTTTAGCTTGTATTTTAAGGGCTTGAGGGTAAAATGAAACAATACTTGTTAGGGCTCGTGACGTGAACCTGTTTTTCGCCGTGGTTTATTATTTCTCCTCGTTCCCTTAGTTTTCCGTTTCCGTTTTTTCCCCAACGCCATTCATGGCGATTGTTTTTATTTACGGCAGCGATCGGTTGGTTGGCTCCTTTTCGTTACGCACCTGTGTTTTATTTTCGTTAATTATAGTTTGATTATTTAAGCCCAACAATCACGTCTGTGTTCGCTGGCTTATTGTTGCCTTTTTGTTGCCTTCGGCCGTAAAGGGCTGTCCCCGGATCCTTGGCCGTAGTTTCTCTCCTTGGAACCCCGGCTATAGAAAGCAGTTTCCTTTTTTCATCCCCTTTGGTCCTTTTGTTTTCTTTTCATTCAGGCACTTTTCATTTTTTTAATCCTTATAGAGGCCATCCTGCCTACGCCAGGCCTATTTTGGGCCCCTCGGCTCTCGAGCTATTTTGTTCGGACCTCTGGTATCCATGCCAGGCTGCGGACCCTCTGCACTGAAGCCGTTGTGAGAGCCCACGGCCCCTAAGCCATACGCGGACTCTCGACGATGAGCCCATTTTGGACCCCCCGGCACCCGAGCTACTCTGCAGACCTCTGGCACCCACGCCATGCTGCAGACCTTCGGCACTTAAGCCTTTGCACGGGCCCTCAGCTCCTATGCCAGCTCACGAACCACCCGAGCCACTCTGCGGACCCTCGGCACTTAAGCCGTGAAGCGGCCCCTCAGCTCCTTAGCCGTCTTGGCGACCCCCGGCGCCCACTCTAGACCTCTGGACTCTCGGCTGGTTGACCGTTTCTGGATTCTGGCATGAGATCCTTATTTTATGTTAAGGCTGATTTCATTTATTAAAGAATGTTCCCTTGTTTCCCGCAGTTGTTGTCTGTCTGTGGATACTGCATTATGGGATCCGGTTAAAACTTAGTAGGGATCCTGGGGATTTGGCAAAACCAGGAATGGTCTTGTGAGATCCCCGGGCCTCCCTATCGTAACAGTACTGAGAATGGATTGTGATAATGACAGCATAATGACAGTTGGCCTAATTACAATGATTTGCTATACACTCACCAATAACTTTATTAGGTACACTGCCCTGTTTCTATGTTTATATTTATCGTCAAGTTTATCACTTCGACGTACCATAGATGCACTTTGTAGTTCTACATTTATTGACTGTAGTCCAGCCGTTTTTCTACATACTTCTCCTTTACTGTGTTCTCTAATCGAAAAACCACCACAGATGCTATTTAAGTGATGGATCGTTCTTAGCACTGCAGTTACACTGGTATGGTGGAGGTAGTGTTAGTGCGTGATTTACTGCTATGGTTGGATCAGACACAGCAGTGCTGCTGGAGTTTTTATACACTTTGAACACTCAGTGGGTGCACTCTATTAGACACACCTGCCATTTTCCTCCACCTTGTATATAAAGCCAGAGACAGTAGCTCATCAGTTGTTGCAGGGTTTGTGTTAGTCATCCTCTAATAGTTCATTAGTGTTCACAGGATGTTGCTTACACAATGCTGATTGTTGGAGTTTTTTGGTTAGTGAGTGATAATGAGGTATACAATCTCCAGCAGCACTGCTGTGTCTGATCCATCACCTAAAAAGTACCTAATCTGTGCTGTTCCTGTGGGGGTCCTGTACAGAGGACAGAGTAAAGGAGTTAACAAAGTATGAGAGAAACATATAGACAGACAACAACTGCAAAGTGCAGTGTCCACTAAAACATAAATAAAGAATAAACAGAATCTACACTGGAAAAAATAGAATGCTTAAGATCTTTACAGACTTATAATCAGCTTCCAGATCACACACACGAGGCTGAAAATGTTGGCTAAAAATAGTTGTTCGTAATTTTGTGTACCAAGTACCCTCACAACACAGATTGCAATCTGCGCAACAAATCCATTCCTCAATAATGGGATTTATTAAATAATTTTTAACATAATTTTTAATCCTTAAGAATTTTGTAATTTGTAAGTTCACTTTTTGAATCTTGAATTGAAAAAGTACTGTGAATTTGTCTAGCTGAGTGAGCATGTGACATCACTAATATAATACCCCCGGGGATCATTTCCTTAAGGAAATGTACTGTGATGGCAACTGCATGACAGGCTAATTACCTTCATGCCAATAAATACTTATATTTGTGAAAGTACCTTATTTGGAAGAAGTAAATATTCTCATTTTTCCATACAGAGAGAAACGTTTGACAGCAAGAGGATGGGTTACAAGTCCGTGTCGGTGCTGAGGAAAATCTAAAGGAAGCAAGCTTAAAAGGATCTGGAAGGATTCTAGACCCATCTGTACTAATATTTTGATGATCATGCTGCTGCCAGAACTGCCTGCGATCGCAGTGTTGCTTCTCTGCTGCTTAGCATCTGTGCTGCTGGGTTTTCCTTTTGGACCTGAACATGTTTTGGATGTTATGCCAAGGACCACTGTGCTTTTCAAAGGTAGGCTTATAATATATTTATAGGACTATGATAATAATAATAGTTCATAAATAAAACATACCTCTATGTATTACATCATATGTTGACATATGTTTTTGAAAAACATGTACTCTGGATGCCATTTTCTTCTCTGTTCTCTTTAAACATGTGACATAGTTTTTTGTGGCGTTCTAAAGACAGCCTGAGATGTATGTGTTATTAGTGGCCTCTCTCAAGTCCTGGCCTAGTTCATGCAGTTCACACAGCACATGCTGTGAGGGATAAAATATAAACTAGACTATTAGAACTTCACCTACAGAAAACTTCTGTTGGTATCATGAATTAAATGTAAATCTAATGAAATATCCCCTAATGTTTGTGAGCACTGTACTTCCTATTAATTCCTATTAAGTCATTTTTGTCAAGGAATACTGCATTTATGTATCTTGTGTAAGCTAAATGGCCAGTATATTATTAGTGTTATTTTGAAGTGTCTAGGAGCAACAATAGTTCAGTGCATTCCGGTTTTAGCATGACAGTTGCTCTTTGCGCAAAGTGAGCTAATAAGTTTTTGTGAAAAGTCTTGACTGTCTGCATATTTATCAGTGTGTACATTTACAACACTCATCCAGATTGACCTACAAATGTGCTTCGTATTCTTAGTAGACACTACCTTGTTCTAGTACAAATCGTCAAAAGCCCAGGAACACCATCCAAATAAAGAACTGTTAAGAGTTGATATAGATAATAAGCAGATGAAAGACGTTTCAAATTAATGTGTAACTGCATTGAGATCTAATGTGTGCCCCATCAAATACATTAAATATTAATTGAAATGGAAATGGCAGTTCTTGAGGGCCTGGGTCCATATCCTCATATCCTTAAGAAACTGGCTCTGTGTCCACAGTGTCTCCCTGCCTGTGTCCCATGAATTCTGGGTTAGGCTTTAGACCCTCCCCTGTGACCCTGACAAGGATAAACTGGGGTAAAACTGGATGCTTTGCTAGCTTTGGAATGCCAGATGTTCTGCCTTGCTGGTTTTGTATCAGTGCCCATGCTCCTGATGGAAAGACGGAAACATTTATGGCAGCAGTATGTACATGTACATCTCCAGTGTTTTTGGGGATGTCAGTGTGGGCCCACCAACTATATAGTGTGTGTTTTTATACAGTTAATACCTTGTGCCTAGCATCATAGGAACACTTGCATAAACCATAGTCAAATGGTCTAGCACACATCTCTACCACAATAATGCAGCCAAATGATGATTAGTCATGAATAATGTTCTGAGGTTGGGATAAGGCCAAGCATTTTACTGAACTGCTTGACTAACCAAATGCATTTTGTTCGATGTGGACACTGCCAGCTGCAGCAGTTATCACGTACTGAGAAATTAAACCTTACAGAATTCAATTTCTCTAAGGATTTCATTTTGAGGGAACTGAAGGATGGCTAGTTTGTAGTTGTTGCACACATACAGTGGGTAAGGAAAGTATTCAGACCCCTTTAAATGTACCACTCTTTGTTTCATTGCAGCCATTTACTAAAACAAAAAAGTTCATTTTGTTTCTTATTAAATGTTCACTCAGCATCCCGTCTTGACAAAAAAAAACTGACATGTAGATTATTAAAAAGGAAAAACTGAATTATCACATGGTCATAAGTATTCAGACCTTTTGCTCACCCTTTTGAACTAGTACAGCCTGGAGCCTTCTTGGGAATGATGCAACAAGTTTTTTCACACCTTCATTTGGGGATTCTTTGCCTGATCCTCTCCGGTTCCGTCAAATTGGATGGTAAAGGTTGGTAGACAGCCATTTTCAGGTCTCTCCAGAGATGCTTAATTGGGTTTAGGTCAGGGTTCTGGCTGGGCCAGTCAAGAACGGTCACAGAGTTGTTCCAAAGCCACTATAGTGTATATATAGTGACCCGTTCTGAGCTCTGAGTGATGGAGTGGCATCTGTACCAGCCCATGCTTGGGTTCTTTACACCACTTGACCGTCATGTTGCAAATTCCACCCAGCAACCCAAGATCAAAGGGACTCAGGTTTCCTGCAGCAGGCACTTATTACCAAGTCATCACAGTTGCCTAATTCTGAAATGCTTTTCATATTATCCTTAAAAGGAAAACAGCATAGGACTGACCTTGATTTTTTATGATTTCAAAAAAGCTCTTCTGTATTTTCAGATCATCCGAGATGTCATTGGCCTACATTTGTATTGTATTCTTCTGGGATGTGTGTGAGGGGTAGGGAGAGAGACAGAGTGAGAGATGTGTGTATGTGTTTTTGAGTGTCTCAGGTCTATGGTTTCTGGGTTAAAAGAGATCTCTCCTGGCCCAGTTTTTATGCTGTAGTGGTGTGCAGATATGCAATGCAAAATCACTGAAGTATTCATATGCATATAATGCTACTGGTGACAACAGAAAGCAAAGCATGCCATTATACCTAATTCACTAGATGTAGACAAAATAGAACTTGTTGTTTTAAATGACAAAAAAGATTTGAAAACAGTACATTACAGCACAAGAACCTTATCCCATATTTGAAACAAGGTGGTGGTAGTGTCATGGTTTGCAATTTGTTTTGCTGCATCAAATTCAAATTCCAAAGGAAAATGTCAAGACATAGAATAGAACAATAAAGGTAATGCTTTGGAATGGTGAAGTCCAAGTCCTGACCTTAAGCCAACCGAAATGTTGTGCAATGGCTTGAAGCAAGCAGCTAAGGAAACACACCGACATCCCATTGTTAAAGCTGTTTTATATGAAGGAATGGGCTATAATTACTCCACTGCAATCTACCATGACTAATCGTTGTTAACATTATTTGGAAACATTTCTCTTCTGTTACTGCTGCATAATTACACCAGAAGGTTCACATACTTTTACCACTTACTGAATTATTGGCAACGATGTAATCTGGGTAGCTTTAACCTACACCCCATTTGAACATAGTGATTTTTGCTTACCATCTAGTAAGTGATTCTCTGTATAGTATTCATGCTGTTTCTTAGAACGTATTGATGTCTTCTGAGCCCAGGCAACTAGCGTAAGCATAGGCCAGAAATGTAACGTGTAAACATCCCACACTTCTAGCTAGCTGACTGCTTTTCTGCATGACATATATACAGTATTCACTCTATACAATGATTTCTGTTCACAAGCCTAGTTTTGAAGACACATGCTTACAGAGATATGGATTATCTGTGGGGACTTGAGTGCGGTGGTGGTGGTGGGATCTGAAGAATCTTCTGCCTTTTTAGATAAAAATAGCAGCAGATAGTAATGATCTTTTTTGTTTGTCCATTTAGAGTGTGTGTGTTGCGCAGATAGCTTTTTAGAAGCACTGGATATATAGGTTGTTAAGGTACTTCACATTATTAGCTGTAAATTGTTTTAACATGAATCTGTGCATACTTTAGAGTTCATGCTTCCACAGATTCAGGTCCTGTCTGGTTCACCCTGACAATAACAATATTTTTTTTATGGCGGCTGGAAGGGATATGGTTGTTTCTAAAAGTGGCTCTTGCTTTTGAGGGATTAAACCAAGTTTAAAGGAATGCCCCATTATTTTTCAACTTAATCCCTTATAAATGCATATGTAACATATGTAATTACCCCAGACAATAATTATGTTCAGCTGTACTGAGAGACGTGAAAACCTGAAACAAACATTATTCAGACTTTTAGGGTCAGTTTAGACTGTCCAAAATGTTTGTACAAATTTCACATTATGCAGGCTTTACATCTGTAGTTCGGCTGTTTATAGGTGGCTTATCATAATGCTGCATGGATAATATTTTGTGCAAAGAACTTAAGAACTTGACCAGTGGCAAAAAGCAAGTATCATGTGCCACATAGATTATGTGATGTCATTAATGGGCAAACACCTGATTCTATTAATGGGCTACCTCAGATCTTATCATTAATTCGTTTAAGAAGGCGATATCACTTTTACCATAAGGAATCATGTAAAATTGTTACGGAACTGGAGGGAGGACCCAAACATGTGGGATTGGGGAGAGAACGACGCATTAGAATAACGAGGGATAACAGAAAAGGCAGAGCAAAAGACTCTCCAGAATACAGAACACAAAAGGGGAAAGCACACAGATGTGATGCATCCCAAATGGTAAGGGCAGTCACAGCTGACGTGTGCGCGAGATGATACACGCCGAAGCGCCAGAGGGCAGACGTGCAGTGAGCACGATAAAGTACCGATCTGGGACGCTTCCCAAAACGAGTGGTGCGGAGGAGCTCTGGAACGCCAGGGGGGGTGAGCCCAAACGTGAGTGTAATGAGAGCACTGGACTAAGCGTTGAAAAGGATGCTTACAAAAAAAGGCAATCGCTGGTGTCTACGTGTTGCGTCGCGAACGAGAGACAACGTATTGCGTGTGACGACGTAACCCAGAACAACGCCAAGACCCGCACTTAAGTAACGGGACCTCCAGGTGTCCGTCATCACATCGCCAATGAAACAAGATATAAACCACCTCACCGATTGCTCTGCAACTGCACTCGATGAGGACGGCGACTTGCACGGGGCGCGAGGTTGCACTCCTAACAAAAATTAATGAATCCATTCCAGACCCCCTCACTTTGGAAAGCATATATGAGGCATTATATGCATGAACGGAGTTATATTGTGCTCCATGATTTACGATGGGGAGATTTCCTGAAAAATCTATTATAAGTTAAAGTTAGTATAATTAAATGTGTCATGAACTGCTTAGCGAGTGTTTGGTGCAGATTTAATAATAATAAGTAAGGTCATGTTTAAAAACACTTACATTTAATGTAGTAAGTACATTGAACGTGAAAGTAAAAACAAAACACGTTTTATTTCTGAACTTAATGTTGTAACATAGCTGCTAATGCTAACTGCAGCCTGTGTTCTTGGGAATTCAGGACAAGATTTCCCTTTCAGTCGGCTGTCAATTCCAAGGTGTTTAAAAACTGAGGTACCACTGTATTCATTTTGGTAAATATTTGTTAAGAAATTCAATAATATACTGAACAATCAAATTCTGTCCTGCTAATGCCTCTAAACGAGAGAAATGGGCCACATATTTCTCAAGAGCAATGTTTGTACATTAATATTATGTGCAAACAGCATATATCATTCAGAGTTATGTCTGACCTTTATTATGAACACACTAACTTCACATTTGGTGCCTTGCAATTCCAGATACAACATGGGTGTGCTGGTGCCATGCAGTGTTTGTTTAGTCATCAGCTGTAATACCAGCTAGGCAATGGTTAATGGGGTTATTGGTAACACTGCTGCTGCCTAGGGTTTAGGCTGATTGGTTCACTCCATGTATGTGTGCACACACTGACATTGGCATAGAGCTTTTAGATTCAGTTGGCAGCATTCCCCACACCCACTTAAGAACGTCAGCATATTAAAGATATACGGGAAGCATGTGCGAATCCCTGGTTTAAATCTCGGATATCACACATCATGAAATACTACATCAATTAACAGTAAAAGAGATAGCTCCTTGGTCTTGTTATTGAATATACAGTACACGTATGAGACACATGCTGTTTGGGATGCATTACTATGGTTATTTAATGATGACTGGTCTCACTCATGTCACTGGACTTCAGCTGCACTCATTGCACACAACGCCCTTGTCCTCCTGTCTAATTCTGTTTGGACCAGAGGGTAGGAGTGACTCAACTGAGAGACACACACATGCACACAGAGTACATCGTGAAGTATGTGGTGATCATGATGCTTTTTGTCATGTCAGAGCAAGGTTCATGATTAAGGTTGAGTGCGTGCACAACAGGGAATAGTAGCTGCATATTCACACACCAAGCAAACAAAGCATGTGGCCTTGTTGCTGTGTTGACTTTGTTGACATGGGAATCTAGAGTAGTGTTTCTCAATCCTGCTCCTGGATTACCCCGTCAAGCCAATTTATTTTTGGAGATCCTCGTTTTTACACATTTAGCAAAATGTGGCACTCTTGTGAGTGGGAGGTAATAATAAGTTGCTGGAAACACAGTTCCTGAGGACCTGGGTTCGTCTGGGTTGGCAACATTATTGTGTCTAGCGAAATTTGTGATAATCTCTGTAGCCTCAATGACCCTGAACTGAATAAGAGGAAGGGGTCAAATGGCTTTAAAATTATCATCACCGTGTGTGAACTATTGCTCCATTTATCACACACACACACACACACACACACACACACACACACACACACACACACACACACACACACACACACACACACACAAAGAAGAAACATATGTCAGAGTTCATTGTGATATGACTGAAAGAAAATGAAGTCATGGTTAAAATTCATGAGACAGCATGTGCTTCATGCCAGCCATTTATAAGATGTGACAGCATAACACAAACCGGATTAAAATACTAGAAATAACCACATCAATATATGTGGAGTTTTAGAGAGGGAATGCTTATAGCTTAATAGACAAACATATTTAACAGGCAACATCCTTAACAACACTGCAAACAGTATCCATGAATCTAGCAATTATGCAATTATGCATCGATTTGGCATGTGACATATGAAGCCGTTTCAAATGTTTTTATTTCACATGTAATTTTTGATATTCTTATTTCAAATAACCATTGCACTTTTTAATACACGGAAAGGCTATCTGTTTTGATACAAGTCTTATTAGAATGTTCAGAAATCAAATCACTTCATTGACAAACCGTAATGACAATTCTCTCTCATAGACCTGTTAGTTTTTAAGAAGCTCTCCTATTCTGCACTTAATCACACTCCAACCTCTCCATCATACCTAAGATCAAAGAGCTGTATAAGGAATCCAGGGACAAAATTGTAGACCTGTACATGGATGGGCTGGGCTATAGGACAATAGGTAAGCAGCTGGTGAGAGACAACAACAGTTGGTGCAATTAATAGAAAATGGATGAGACACAAGACATGACTGTCAAGCTTCCTCGGACTGGGGCTCCATGCAAGATCTCACATTGTAGGATAATGATGATTCTAAGAAAGGTCAGAAATCAGCCCCAGAACTACCTGGTCAATGACCTGAAGAACGGTGGGACCATAATCTCAAAGATGATCGCATGGGTCCCCTGCTCAGTGTCCAGGCCCGATTGAAGTTCGCCAATGTTTATTATGGGAGGTCATTGGTCAGATAAGAACAAAATAGAGGTTTTTTTGGTATGAATTCCACTTGTCGTGTTTGGGGAAGAAAGAGAAGTACAACACCAATAACACCGTCCCAACAGTGGCGCATGGGAGTGGAAACATCATAATTTGGGGGTGCCTTTCTGGAACAGAACGACTGCACTGTATTGAAGGGAGGATGGATTTGATCATGTAATCCTTCCCTTAGTAAGAGCATTGAAGAAGGGTCATGGATGGATCTTCCAGAAACACACAGCCAGGTCAATTCAAGGTCCTGGAGTGGCCTAGCTAGTCTCCAGACCTGATCCCAATAGAACATTTTTGAAGGGAGCTGAAACTCAATGTTTCCCAGCGATAGCCCTGAAACCTGAAATATCTTGAGCAGATCTGTAAGGAAGAGTTTTCCAAAATTCCTGCTGCACTGTGTGCAAACTTGGTCAAGAACTACAGGAAACATCTGTAATTGCACACAAAGGGTTCTATAAAAAATATTTTAAAAAATGCTTATTTTCTGCAATAAATGCTAATTACTTATTTAAGAATCATACAATTTGATTTTCTGATTTGTTTTGAAGTGTATCTACAATAAAAAATTGCATACATTATCACACAAAAGTGAGTATATCTCTCACGTAACTATTTTATTATATATCTTCATGGGACAACACTGAAGATATGAAACTTTAATACAATATAATGTAGTCAGTCTACAGCTTGTATAACTTGTAGTAAAGATTGTAGTAAATTTGCTGTGCCCTCAAAATAACTCAACACACAAAAAGCCATTAATGTCTAAACCATTGGTTCTGCTCCAGACTAAAAACAAAGTCCAAAAGCCAACGGCCTATCAGGGTACGGGGCAGTGTCAGTGCCTTTGGTAAATGTCATTTTCCATTCTGTGAGGCAGCACTAATGCAAAAAAGTACACAGATTTTAGAGCAACATTATTTTTTAATTATTAAATAAAACATTATATTATCTTTTCGAGGGACATCCATGCATTTGCTAACAAGACAACACAAAGCAAGTCAAATCAGAGCAACGTTCAGACTGAAATATGTTAATCCATTCGAGTCCTTCATTGAGAAACTTTGTTTTTAAAAACATTTCAGTTTACACAAATTTGTTGAGCAGTGGAGATTGTCTGCACATCTTTGCTCTCAAAAACCTTTTGTGAACTCTTTTTATTGACAAATAAAATGAAGTTGATCAGACAGTATTAAATATCCTGGGTTCATCCTGTCTGCAATTATACAAAAGTCAAAGCAAGGAACGCTGCGTTTTTCTGACTCTGCAATGTCTCTTTAATTACACTTTAACTACTTCAATGACGTTTGAAATGTGTGAAATATAATGAACAAATGGACATATTCTCAAAGCATCATCTTCCAGGCATAATCATTAATGCTTGCTGTTTTAGCAGGGGCTATCATGTATAACTCCTTAATTTCCTGTGAGAAGTTATTTGTATGCAGAAAAATACAAACCCAGACTAAATCAGTGTGGTTTTTAGTAGAGATCTTAGATTCAGGCATGGAAAATATATTGCATAAATGTGTGTTTGTGCTGTGCTGTTTCGGGTTTACAGCTGTGTGACCTCTCCACATACAAACATACACACACAACCCTTAGGCTTGTTCTGACCTTTCTTGAACCCTACAGTGCAGATTCTCATAGCTTTGACATAGTACACCCTGACTGGCTAACAGAATGTGATGATGTATGTAACAAAATTCATAATGTATCATGAGATATACAAGGTTAATTATATACACCTCTTTTAACCTCTTAGGAAGGGGAGAAAACAGGCAACAACACTTGTCACCTCAAAAACCCTGAAGAATACACAAAGACAATATATAATCGGCCTCCATGCCATAGATTTCCATATGAAATCTGTTTCAGTACCAGGGTACTGCTATGCAGTTCAGCATATTAGATTAATATAGTGGTGCCTTGCTCAGGGCACATGCTTATTTGGATACTGTGAATTTCAGGGATAGGATCTGAAGACCCTCTGCCACCCTGGCAAGGAAAACAAAGGTAGTGAAGTAGCGGAGATAGTCTGTATCTAAGTCCAGTCCAGCTGTATACAGTGTAAGCTGCTTCCAACTTGATATTATACTGTGTCTTTGTTGTAAATTCTGAAAAACTCATCCGTTTTGCATAAATTGGTAATAAACTTGTGCCGAGAAAGAAAATGAGTTTATTTGTGCAACATGTTCAGGCACACATGCCATTTTAAAATTACTAATTTATATAAAGTTTATATAAAGTGTTGGCAAGTGGGTGTGACTTGTCAATGTTTTGACACAAGCATGGGAATGTACAGTTGTGGCCAAAAGTTTAGGACCACTCATCAAATCTGATTTAGACAACAAGTTGCTTATTTACTTGTTAATTAACTGATGAACTTGTTATATTATGTGAATATTACAAATAACAGGATGTTTCTACACATAATTCACATGCGTTCAACACAGAAAAACAAATATTTTGTTGTTTTTTCCTTAGCTTTGATTACATGATTTTTCGTGGCCTTAGGGACACCCGAATAAGTCCCTACTTTTTTTCACTGCATTGTCAAATGCATTCCTTCTACACCTTACTTGTTCACTATAATTAATTGTTCACAATATTCTTCTGTGAGAAGAACCACGATTTGAGCACGCTGAGTGTCAAAAACTATAAAAAAAAAACAAGCAAAAAACGGGCATGAAATGGTGTTCATTACTTGATGGGCAAGTAAAAAGTGATAACAATAGACTGGCAAATGAATTATACAATCTGAAGCTTTCTGATGTAATCAGTGGGTTCAGGAGTAAAAATGTAAATTTCTGCATGGTGGTCCTAAACTTTTGGCCACAACTTTATTTATGGAAAATATTTGAGATGAGACTTCTCTTACTTCAAGCTATATTACACTGATCACAAAAATGTCAAAAATGAATATGAAGCGATTAAAAAGGAAGCATTTGATTTAATTTCATTAAACACGTTTGTCAGAAAAGCAATGAAAAGACAAAAAGTTTTTCGATTACACAAATGGGATGCAAACTCAATTATTGTGATAACAAGTGACATATTTATGGGGGTGAGCAGAAGCATGTCGAACTGGATGAGAGTGCCACACATTAACTGTTCACTAGGGTGAATGGTTATCCAAGACTGCCAAAACACACTGAGAAGCTTCATTTTGAAATATCCACTATTTTTGTGGGCAAAAATCAGAGCTCCAGTGTAAATATAAAGCAAATGTCAGGTGACATGACATTCGGAATACTTTTCAACATGGAAGTGTAACATGTCAACACAATAATCCCTGCATCGGTCTTTGGCAGTAGTGTGAGGAATATCATTAAAAGGAGAGTATCTGAAGGATGCTCATGACTCTTATGATGCTTAATGCAGATAAGTATTTTTCTGCTCTCTGTATTAGTCCCCCCCAGGTTATTCTCTTGGACCACTGCCCTGCATTTGCTGTTTAGGAGAATAATCTTAATGATATTTTTGGGATTCTTTTGATTCAGTTGTTTGATCAGCTGTAGCGTGGATTTGAGTCTTTTCATCCATCTCTCAGAGAAGCTTACCCTTGAGGTTTGCCAAAGTTAACTGATTTGATGCAAGTATGCCAGTGTGTTGTTGACACCATTTGGCCATGTGTGTCCTTGTTTTCTAACTGGGACTCTGACTGGTTGCAGGCCTTCTGGGATGTAACCATTTCCGTGGCTTGACTGTAAACTACAGCACGCTGCTACTAGAGGATGGAGCTGGAAGGTTATATGTGGGGGCCAGAGAGGCCCTGTATGTCCTGGATGCAGCAAATATCTCAGTTGTCCATAACAACACTTCTGTGAGTTACATCATCATTCAGTCAGAATGATGTTCCATAACGGTATTGTTCGAGTTTGCTATATTCCCGTGACTGTATTGACTGACTAATACCTGTTATTCTGGCTTTTTCACAGATTGAATGGTCTGCATCTGCAGAGCAGAAGAAACAGTGCTTAAGCAAAGGAAAAGATGCTCAGGTATAAACTAAACTGAACAATATTCATATAATACTTAATATTTAATAAAAAAAGGTTGTTCTTGTTGCATTCTGTTACATTGTTGGGGTAGATTTAAATATACGCACATGGTGTGGCAGTGTGCTGATTTCTATCGGTTCCTGTTGACATCTGCTACACACATACAATAAATAACGAACCGAGAAATGTCAGATTGCTGCAAAACATATGGTTATGTCTCTGAATGATATCTAAATGATTACAGTGAGGCCTGATTAGACGATGGGCCTTGTCATAAGAGGGTGTAAAGGTGCTTCCCCTGCTACCCAAAAAAAGGTTTTTAGTTGCTACTTTGGGTAGTGTAGTTCTTGGTGAGAGATCATTGACTGCTAGACGTGCCTCTATGACAAACAAGACATTTTGCCCACATGACAGACTTTGACATCTCTCACATCATCAAAACAAACATGCTTAATAAGTTGAATAAGACCTCCATGCCCAACCATATATAATCTTGTATCCAGGTTACAGGTGGCTTTTCATGGTACTAAAGCCTCCTATCAGTTATATAGTTTTCCCTAATAAACGTACCCTTTCACTCGAATATTATAATCGCTCGATTTATTCAATTCCAACAACTGTGTGAGGTATTTTTCTGTTAATCAGTGTATTAACCATGGCTTTTTAAAAACTTTGAACAGACTACAATATATATTTGTGGACAGTAACCTCAGCTGTAGACACATTATTTTATTCATGGCTTTGTTTAGGTTTCTGTATTCGTGAAGTAATCATTTTTAATGTTATTCTGCCACAGACAGAATGCTACAATTACATCAGGTTTCTCGGTCGATATAATGAAACTCACCTCTATACCTGTGGGACACATGCCTTCCGCCCTCGCTGTGCATACATTGTGAGACTTTTAACTCCCTTTTATGCGCTGATGTTAGATTTGCTTGGATTCAGCTATTTTGAACGACAGATGATATCAGACGTGTTGTTTTTCTTAGGACGCAGAACGCTTTAGCTTTGTGCGTTTTGAGGAAGGACGAGAAAAGTGTCCCTATGATCCTGCAAGTGGTTATACTGGGCTCATCATAGGTAAGCACTATATACTGGGCCACACGTTTTCTTTTTTGTGCAAGTAGGAATCCACCCAAGACTCTTTCTAATTTCCATTTGAACAATGAATGCTTTGTATCTTAAATGAATGAACCCCACCTCTGTGTTGTTCTTATTCACAGATGGTGAGATGTACTCTGCCTCTCAGTTTGACTTTCGCAGCTCCCCAGATATTCGACGTAACTTTCCTTTTCCCAACCTGAAAACAGAGGAGGCTCCAACACGATGGCTAATTGGTACGACCAACAGGACCCTTGTTCCAGCCATTAAACAACGGGGCCCAATCTGTTAATTGACCTTAATGCAGCATGTGTAAAATCTTAAGCCACCATTAGATTTGTTGTTTTAGCAATGACCATATATAAAATGATGTCAACGATTGAAATATCAAACTTGGATTCTATTTTTCTTTGATATTTATTCTAATATTTCTGAGCTTTAGCATATCGTAGACTTTGCCTTTACTTCATCTTACCCTTCCAAAAAGACTATTCCAGATCAAGCCTTTTCTGACTGTAGAATGGTCAAAATGGCATCCAGATGAAGCTGCTAGGTGCAACTGTTACATAACTATAATGGGAGGTCACACTAAATACTTACCACTGTAGCCTACTGAAGCAGTTTTTCATATTTGTTTTCCAGTTTTTAATACTGCACACTGTACAACTATCCTGTATTTTCTGCTCGTGTGCTGATGACGAGACGGAGAACTAATTACATGTGGTCATTATGCCATTGTATGGAATGTCTGATCTGTTGGTAACATGTTAGGAGTAGGGACGAGGACTTTTAGGAGGCTTCCGTGTTCTCTTAAGCAGAGGATAAAATAGCAGAAAGACAAGGCAGTCGTAAAGTAGGCTTATAAGTACAAATATACCTATAATATATACCTACCCAGTACTTCCCTGATCAATAATTTGTTTGTGTGTGAGGGAGCTTAAGAGTGAGTGGCAGTGTGACAACCAATCAGTTTTCCAAAGAGTGCATCATACCTTTCAACCAGGTTAACCTCACCTCCTAACTGAGATAAAAGCTTTTGTGTTTTTCTCCGACTTACCCACAGAGTTCGTCTGAATCACATTTAAGCTGAAACTTATAACTATGAGTTTGTAAGATAAGTTAGGAAATCTTTATGATACGGCACCTTTGGCTACTTTGGGAAGCATTATATATACGCCCTTGTATTCTTCGCAAAACCATAAATTGCCATTATTGGACATTTTGTTTGTATTGTTGAATTGTTCTAAGAATATCATATAGTAATATAGTTCTTGTTAAATAATAACCTGGATTAAGTGGATAAGGCGCATGAATGAATAAATGAATGAATGAATGAATGAATTAATTCAAGTTGAAACAAGTTGTAAGCAGCAGATATTGTCAGACTATGCTAAATCCGTATCAACATTCAAACACCTTCAGATTCTTAGAACACTTTACTGATATTCCAGCTCTAAATATTAGGATATGACTGGTTCTGATGAGGGGGTTTAATAGCAAGACAAATTAGAGCAGTTTGCATGTTGTTTCTTATGAACACATTAAGTCATTATTAAATATATACTATTTTAATGATTGATATTTACATATCCTACACAGACAGGTCCTACAGTGCGTTTCCTACATTGCACCAATGTTGCTAAGGCTCATCAGTGTTCCCTTATTGCCTCCATGGTAGTTAAGCTCGCTGTGTTCTTTGCAGAGGCGGACTTTGTTGGCTCAGCACTATTGAGAGAGAGCATCAACAGCTCCATTGGGGATGATGACAAACTTTACTACTTCTTTACCGAAAGAAGTACAGAGCAAAAGCCTTACACCAGTCAAACAAGAGTATCCAGAGTGGCAAGAGTCTGTAAGGTAAGACTAATAATAATAATAATATAGCAGTTGGAGTTCTGATAAAATGTATCACCTTTACTTTCAGATTTTAACCCGTTTTAACTGTAAATACTTTTAATCTATATTATTACCATTTTAACTAACACTTGCATTAACTGAACTTGCTATTATGAACTTTAATTAAGCTCTCAAATTATGAATCTTAAACTTTGATCAAAGCTACAAGTATATTAAATTATAGCAAAATTAGGTAAGTAATTTAATTGTGAGTTGTGCGAGTTTAATTGTGAACAATTTGAATCAATAACGAATCAATAATAAAATTTTAATTAGTAATAAAATAAATGAACTAAATTATAAAACAAAATAGATTATAAAATGAGTCCTCAGTGGGAGGTCCTTGACTTGACTTGAAATATATTTGGAGAAGAAAAGCGAATATATACTGTACATACAGCATTAGTTGATTTTTCAGATATTTTTTATTGTTTCTAAACCCCTCCAAACTACAGTATGGTCTATTTATTCATTGCAAATTAAACTATGTTTTGACTACCTAAAGAACGCACTTGTATATCTTTTTATGGAGGATGGGACACAAGCTATATCAAAATCTTCTTCATAATAATAGTCTAGCCTAACCTAGTTTATCTGTTTTATTTGTCAAAAACGATGGAGCTTGGTAGCCTGATGCAACCATTTCCATCCACAGACTGATAAATAGTGGCATATGAAACATGCACATGCTCCTTTAACAGATGTTAAACATTCAGCTTATTTATCTACATCAATATAATAAAGATGGCTTAAATGAACTAAAGGAAATAAGGTTGTTTACTTCCTTTGGAGTTGCTTTTCATGCTTTATATCATACTACTCTCACACATCGTATGGTGTACTGAGTCTTCTGTTAATGGATTAAGATGTGACGCTGTGATTAGCTGTGAGGACAGAGTGTTACCCTCAGGCTGCTGCTAAAGTCAGATGGGATCTGTTTTGGAGTAGGCTGTGGTAGCTCATTTAGGGCAGCGCCACCATAGGTCTATAAGTGTGCCATCCAAAGCCTAATATTTAATTTAGAAGTACTTAACCTGGCAGGAGACCTACTTGGTGATTTGTGCTTTTCTGAGAGGATTATGTATGAACTGTGAACTAAGCTGGTTGATGGGGAACATGTGAGGGAGAGAGTACATTTAGGAGCAAATTAAAAATTAAAAAAGTACTGCAGGTAAATTACATTCTATGCTTTGCAACTTTAGTTGGCAGCCATTCAAGTGAAGCCAACTAGAAATCAATGCTAGTTGGCCTCACAGAAGAAATATATTGTGTTTTAAGACAAAAGACAGAGCTGGCTTTGTAATGCAGTAAAGAGCTCCCAACTGGAGCGAGAACTGCAGGCAGTTAAAATGATGGATCACTACTGCTGTTTGTAATTAGTCTTACGTAATGTCCAACTTTAATTGTGTTCTTGTGTGAAAAGGACTAAAATCCTTACTCTGCACAATCTGTTAAGCAAAATTGTGTTCTTATTAAGATATTAACGAGGAGCCATACAGGGAGACCTAAATCTAACTTGGGAACAGTTTTGTCCCTAGCACACTTTGTTTACATAGTTTAACATTTTATTGAAATGAAAATGAAATTGAAATGAAAATATAAATGGAAAAACAAGTTAGCAAAAATTAAAGTTTTAGCTGGTTATTTCTTGGTGTTCTGCTTGTGAATTTGAATTTCTGATCCTATCCAAACCCAAAGACCTTGTTCACTGTGCTTGTATTCTCCAATGCCTTGGCTGTGCCAGTGTAAATGTAAAAGAAAATCATGCAAGTTATAAAAAATTAAATAAAATTGCCTATTTTTATTTGTATCTTTTTCACATTTCAGCTGTTCTTCGTAATGCTCCCGGTAAGTTTACAGCGTATTAACTTCAACCACCCCGGTTCCTGTACTTTGTACAGAGAAGTATCATTGGATATGTTTTGTGACAGTTAGGCTACACAAAGGTTTTATCTCTGTAGATGTCACTGATAGCACGTTCAAATACAGCCCATGTGGTTATCTTCTGACTTCATTGTAGATTTATATGACACTATTGCTTATTACAACGTTATAATTCTGGATTAAAAGAGCCTTCTTTTTTTGCTTCTTCTCATAACGGAAATCGCCATCAAAGAAAATTATAAAAAATTATAAAAATAAAAAGTAGGGAGTTTGTAGTATAAAAGCAGGGCCATAGAAAAGGAAAATACATGTTTATTTAACGACGCACTCAACACGTTGGTATACGGTTATAATTATGGCGTCAGGCATATGGTTAATTATCGTGTAAATAGAGATGAATACCACTGTCTCCACATAAGCTACACTTTCCTATCGACAGCAAGGGGTCTTTTATCCATAGACAGGATAGGTCATACCACGGCCTTTCATTCAAAGTCTTGGAGCACTGCCTGGAAAGTGAAATATCCCAACGGTTCAATATGTGGAATCGATCCGACGACCCACCGCACCATGAGCGAACGTCCTTACCATTGAGCTATGTCCCG
>JAUZST010071358.1:0-21765 GCA_034779995.1 Parotocinclus haroldoi
TATATATATATATATATATATATATATATATAATTCTGATCAATTATTCAAATTTAATCAGGAGAAAAAAATCCAGATACCTGGTGTGATTATCAGACTCTTTTAGAGCAAGCATGATAAACTTGCACAAGGACAACAAATCACTTTACCATTTCACAAACCAGACCAATTGGTCCCCATCTGGTATCAACTGTAGTGGTTTTGATTAATTCAGAACAAACCTATTGTTCCTCGAGGATTCCGCAATCAGCAGTGCAATGGATAGCAACTAATTCACCATGGTTGGAGAGGTGCTTTCAAAAGGCCCCCAGGATGAAGTTGTGTACTGGCACAAATTAGGACAGGGATGCAAAACCATTTTAGAGTTTTCAGCTGTTCCTCAGAGGACGGAGAAATTGTTTAGACACACCAACGTCTTGTCTAAATTGGTCCATCTCTCAAAAATGGATGACTGATATTGTTTAGGGAAGTTACGGAGAGAACAGTGGTACTTTTTGAAAATGACTTACAAAACATCACGGCTAAGACTGTCTGTCAGTCAACAATCTCACAAGCTTTACACATAACTGACATGTATGGTAGGGTGATAAGAGAGAAGCCTCTACTGATCAAGTGCCACACTGAGTCTTGTCTGTGCTTCTGATGCCATGTGGCAAAGGGTTTTGTGCTCAGTTCTGCGACCACCATTTCTGTTTCATCAGCCATCAGCTATCCAGTCTTGGTAATACTGAGCCCGTTGCAGACTGTTTTCTGTACTTGGCTGATAGAATTGGAACCTGACATGGTCTTCTGTAGTTGTAGCCCATCCACCTCAAGAGTTGACATGTTGAACACCATGATATGCTTACAAAAACTGTACAGAATGTATCTGAGGTACTATACCCTTAATGTCAGCTCACCCATCTGACTATTCTCCCTCATCAGCATGGAGGTTCTGTCCACAGAAGTGACACTAAGTGCTTTTTTCTTTATTCCCCTATTCTGAGACACTAGAGATACATGAAAATCCTAAAAGATCAGCAGTTATAGAAATATTCAAACCAGCCGGTCTGTCACCAGTAATCATGCCATGGTAATATAACCCTATATCACCCATATTGAGATAGTTGAAATTAAATTACCCGAATTTGTTGGCCTGTATCTGCATGATATTATGCATTCCACTGCTGCTGCACGATTGGTTAATTAGATAATTGAATGAACGTGAAGCTGTACAGGTGTTCCTACTACAGAACTCAGAGAACATGTGTTATAAGCTAAAAGGTCATTGTTTTACAGCAAAAATTCTTCATTTATAGTGCCACTATATCACTGTGTCAGGTCTGTGCAGTAAAATTCACATGAATGAATTATTTGCTCTGTGGGTGCAGTATATCCACACAGCCCTCAGGTCACTCTGCATCAGTAATTCTAGGTAGCACCTCAGTACTGGGTTCTGCTGCTGAGTATGTCGATCTGTTGTCCCACTCCTTCATGTCATAGTCATCAGTGGAGTAATTCACACATCTGTGTTGAATGTGTCGCCTCCAATTTGGCCCGTTGTTGCTTGTTCAGGATGTTTTCCTTTGCCCCTTTCTTTCCCCCTAATGCTGATTGTAAAAATAACAAATAAGAAAAAGTAATAACTATTAAATATGGCATTTTCTTTTCTTTTTTTTTTCAAATCATGGATCAAAACAATTTTAGAGTCATTGTGTTGATATATTGGAAGTATCTTGATATATTTCTCTCAATAATAATGGGATTGCTCTGACAATACAACTGTACTAATCACTATTTTGTATATTATTACACTTTTGATGTTTGTTAACACAGCAGGTTAACCTGAAACCTTCATTAATTCTTTTAGTTCTTCCTATTTGGACTCATTTACACCAGACTCCCTCAAAACCAGTGGTGGGAAATACACTAATGATGCACTGCAAATATTTGTTTAGCAAGTAAAACCATCTGAAATGTTGGCAATATAGCCAACATATGTTTTGTTTTTTTTAAAAAACCTGCTTTAACATTTATATTAATGTATTCACTATGAACCATAGATTTTGTCTGGTCAGTTTCATTGGCTTTTCATGGACTGAAATATGCAAATCCCTTCCAGTCTTTCTTTGGCATACACGGTCTCCAGCGCTTCATTTTATCTCACATTTGCTCATAAACTGAGGGTCCGGACATTTATTACAGATCTTCAGCACAAACAATACATTGGTAGATATTTTCACATGATGATTACTGTACATGACATAAGAATGCCTACTAGCAGGTTGAATAATTGTATTTTAAAACAATCCTATAATGAAAAATAGAATACATATATTTAATATATATAGTATGCATATGGTAGTATGTCTTTTCTCAGTGCTGCTACTCCTGAAGCCACCACTTTAATTGTGAATACTATAAAATTACTATATATAAAATACTAATTTACTATATAATATATGTAACACTAAATTACTATAAATAATACTAATTGAAATACTCTATCACTTTTTTTTCTAATTTCAAAAGCACGGATACGCAGAGGAACACAGAAACAGCTAAAAGATCAAAGACTGTTTCACATACCACCATCTTGATGGATAACAGATGCAAGAACACTTTGTGCTTAAAAGACGTGGCTGGTTTTAATCTATGCTCTATGTGTGAGTGTGTGTGTGTGTGTGTGTGTAAGTGTGAGGGAGAGAGGGAGATACGTAGGCCTACTGGCAATTGCTCATTGTTATGATCCTAAGCAGGAAGTAGTACAATAGGGATCAAAGAGGAACAAGGAAAAGTTGTGTTGGCCCATTGCTGTAAACAATAACATATCATCATTTACATTTCTGGGAAACCTCTAGCTTGTTCCTGAAATTTCACCAAACAGCCTGCGTCAAAACCGAACTGTTAACTAACTCCTGGTGTTGCTCGTCTTCCCCTTGACAATAGTCCATGGATTCTCTATGGGGTTTAGGTCAGGCAGCTTTGCTGGCCAATCAAGCACAGTGATACTGTGGTTATTAAACCAGGTGTCAGTACATTTGGCAGTGTGTACAGGTGCAAAGTCCTGCTAGAAAATGAAATTTGCATCTCCAAAAAGCTTGGGCAAAGGCAGAGGGAGGCATGAAGTGCTCTAAACCTTAGACTTTGGACTTGAGATAACACAGTGGACCTACACCAGCAGATGACATGGCTCCTCAAACCATCGCTGATTGTGGAAACATCACACTAGACCTCAAGCAGCTTGGATTGTGTCCCTCTCCACTCTTCTGGCTTGACACTTGGAATGGGACAGTTGTAGCCCATGTCCTGAATACGTCTGTGTGTGGTGGCTCTTAAAGCACCGATTCCAGCAGCAGTCCACTCCTTGTGAATCTCCCCCAAATTTTTGAATGGCCTTTTCTTGACAATCCATTCAAGACTGCAGTTCTCACCGTTGCTTGTGCAACACTTTTTCCTTCCACTCCACTGTCCATTAATATGCTTGTATACAGCACTCTGTGAACAGCCAGCTTCTTTAGCAATGACCTTTTGTGACATACTCTCCTTGTGAAGTGTGTCAATGACTGCCTTCTAGACATCTGTCAAGTAAGACGTCTTCTCCATCATTATGCAACCTACCGAACCAGGCACAGCTGGCCTTCAAAGTTTCTACCTTGGACTTGTCATTCCATAATGCTCCCTTCAACTGATCCTCATTCCAATCTTTGTGAGCTTTAGCATGTCTTGGGTATTTCGCCCCGTTCTACTTCTGAAAACTTGATTTCTTGGCTGCTGCTCTTCAAAAACGGGCCTTTCCTGATCAAGCTTCTTTGAACTGTAGGTTTCCTCCCACATTCCAAAGACATGTGTTAGGTTCACTGGTCGCTCATAATTGGCCCAGTATATATGTATAGGATTGCCAGATGTGAAATGCAGAAGGGTTGGGCATTGGGCTTGCATCTCGTCCCCATAAAATCCATGACCGCTGCAGGAACAGCAAGAATGCTTTCTGCTGGATCTGTCAAAGTAGGAGCTAAGAAGTAAACTGAAAACTGTTGTTTTTATGTTCCATACACACACACACACAAACACACATGCACACATACACACGAGTGGACAATCTTTTAACACTTGCATTACTTGCAGTGCTTTGTTTATTATTGTATTGTAGTGAGGTCAGATTATTCACTGCCACTTGCTTGTCTTGTAATTTTATTATGCATGGGTCTGAATTTCATTCTAATTATAATTGTACACTTAAATGATCTAGAATTACCATGTTTCCTAAAAGACTGTCGTTCATAAGCAGCCTTTATTACACTGCTCACAAAAATAGGGGATATTTAATTTTGAAGTATCCCTTGAATTTGGTGAGCAGGATATTAACATTTCATCCTGTATTATGCTATATGTGGTGCCCTAGCCCACCACTGCACTGATCCAGGTTCATGTTCTAACAGGGTCTTCCACCCACACACAAACATTCCTCAGCGCTGTAACAGTGACCCCTACCTCGGTCTGTTGACGCATCTGTGCCCTATGAAATCTGGATATATGCACAGAATCCTGGAAGACCCTAACCAGGATAAGTAGAGTGAAAGCTTGAAAGAGAGAAGAAAAAAACTAATAAAAACAATTATGCTATGCTGGGCAGGAGCCTGGTATGACTGTTATTAAGACCGTTATCTCAGAACTCCAGAGGCTTGTGTTCTCATCATGCCAGTGCACATTTCCTTTGGGTAACCAGAGTTCTGGTTTTGTCTCAAAGACAGACATTAGTAAATGTCTGCAATTTCTAAACTCTTAAAAAAAAAACAAGCACAAAAGAATAATTGCGTGTCTTTCAATGGAGCGGCTCCCTATCTAAGGATGGTCCCCAGCTTGCACCCAGCTTGTCTTGGAAGATAGATCAGGATCCCACGAGTCGGAATGAGATGAGATGTGTATGTAAAGTGAGGGAATATGTGAGTGATTAGGACTTGGTTGGTTTGTTATGATGCAGCACAGGCTCTGCTTGAAGTCTGACTTTGGTTTCAATGCTGATGAAGTCAGAGCCATGGGGCACATTTAGGATCAGCTGACTGCAGCATGACATGCGTGGAGAATGTCTGGAATGCGATGAAACTTTGCCACACACAGTCTGCTGACCTGCGAGCTACATTAAAATGTCGTTACTGTAGCCCTCACGCAGCTGGGTCAGAAGCGCAGATGTTGCTGAAGATAAACTTTCCTCAGACATCTGGAACTTAATGTAAGTGAACCCATTCTAACGGTGTTTAATCACTGACAAGGGCCAGGCGGTGTGCGAATTATTAGAGTTAGAGGAGGAGGAGCCGGAATGTCAGTGTAATTAGCACACTGGTCTTGATAACACTTTCATACAAGCTCAGCTTTTACAATGAAATCAGAAAGGAAATCCATCAATATACACAACTGTGCAAATGTCTTAGGCCACCATTAGATGGTTGTTTTTGCAGTAGTATAAAGACTATATATATATATATATATATATATATATCCATAAACTATTTCTGTAATTTTTAACAATTTGAATGATTTACTGGCTGCTATCCTTTAGCTAGGCATCCTGCTGCTGCTCAAGTGTAAGAGGCGGTTACATTGAATATTTTTTTTGTAGAAAGTGTTCATTCAGATTATTTATTTTTTAAATACTGCATACACATTTCATGTATTTCCTGGCTGTATTCTAATAAAGAAACTAAGAAAATATTCTATGTGGTTATTTTTACATTGCTACAACAACAAATCTATTGGTGGCATCATGGCCTAATTTTTTGTTGTTTGTTTATTTAGCTTCTTTAAAGTCGCTACTGGCATTAGTGGCCATCTCAGGGACACACACAAGTTCATCTCAAAACTAGTCTCTCATATATATATATATATATATATATATATATATACACATACATACATACACACACACACACTAATAGAGTAATCAATTAACCTAACATGCATGTCTTTGGACTGTGGGAGGAAACCAGAGTACCGGGAGTAAACCCACAGAGACACAGGGAGGACATGCAGACTTCACACAGAAAGCACCCAGGCCGCTCCACCCTGGGATTGAATCCGGGACCTTCTTGCTGTGAAGCAGAGATGCTACCCACCGAGCCACCGTGCTGCCCTCATAGCCTAAGACATTTGAACTGGATATTATATCACTTATATGATGAACCAACTTCATGTGATTCAAGAGCAATTCACATTAGTCCTTTCTTAGTCATTTCTGGTGCAAAAGAAAAGAGAGAAGGTGTGTTTACCACAGTGACCTTGTAGTTAAAGCATGGCTGGTTTTAATCTACCCAGTGAAGATTAAAGAAACGGCATCCACAACACAGCAACATCTCCGTGACTTCTAATTAGTGTCATCAAAGAGATACTATTGTATTAAACCATAGTATATGGTGTACAATTACAGTCATTATGTTTGCAGACAGAAGCTGGAAGATTACTGCCCCCCACTGCCCTGTAGCACGCAGTACATCTAACTAACCAACAGGGCAGCAATCTTGGCAGGCTGATTACACGTTTACCTGTGTATCATCATTGTAACTGCTCACAAAAACACCTTCTGCATCATCGTCTTTTATTATAATACTTATACTGTACTCATTTTTTTACAGTCAAACCCCGGGATTAGATTCCTTGCTGGAACGTATATTAAATCCCTCTCCCTGCTGTCCCAGAGGTTTATCTGCTACTCAGAGGCTACGAATTACACTCTGGGCTATCCAGATAATCGAATAAGCCTTTAAATTGCTTTGATATTTTGCATATGCACACAACGTTCGATACATAGCATTCGATATTAGCCAAATAATGACTACCAGCTTCTGTGTCTGTGAGCTTGGAACGTGGCAGAGTTTTCCTTTTATATGCTCCTCCTTGTCAATTTTAACTCACACTTATCGTTATCCTCGTTAAGGAAACTGGAATAGACCAGCGATCCAGACCATTAACCCACTCGAACAAATAAGACGAAAATTTAACCATGGCAGCACAGCCTGCAGAATCAGTTTAGCACAACAGCTTTTTGTGTTTTGCCGTTTGCATGCAACACTTTAGGTTTATGCAATGATAACTTATTGAAGAAACGGAGACTGCAGGGGATATTTTACTAGGTATATTTACACTAGTGTAATTGCAGCAAGAACCATTTACTAGGACCTATCTGCAGAGGAAAATGCTCAAAAATGGGCAAGGGCAGTAATGCAGTAAGGGACAGAAATCAAACATGAAAATGGGCAACAGCACAAAGTACGACTGGTTCAGAAGAAGGTAGGGACTACTACTACATTTTTTACTACACTGACTGTCCATTTGGTCAGTTCTGTATAGATGAAGTTTGTAGTTCTAAAGTTACAGACCATCTTGTAGTCCCATCTGTTTCCCTGCATATTCTGTTCATTTTTGTTTTTTTCAGGGACTATTTGGGGGTTTGGCTATTTTAACTGCTACTGTACTGTGCAATCGTCTTAGGCCACCATTAGATTAGATTAGATATAACGACTATATATAAATTATTTCTGTCTCCATAATTAAAGCACAATGAGAAACTATAGGACCTTTGTTACACATAAGCAATAGAAGCACCTAGAAGAGGGGAATATAAACAATAGCAGAACTTTTCAGAAGGGGAACAAGGTGAAAAGGCTACAGTATGCTAAGGTTCAGAACGATTGGAATGAAGATCGGTGTAAAAGTGTATTATAAAGTGACAAGACCAGGTCTGAAACAGCATGTTATATATGGCCATTAGGTCTGAAAGTGGCCTAAGACTTTTGCACAGTACTGTATGTGATTTAATAGATTTTCTTAATTGAACCACAATCTTTATTAGGAGAAAGAGAACTGCACACAATATATGGTGCTTATATGATCTAAACCATGACCACGAAAGAGAGCACAACCTACATCTTAGGGTCACGGCTTAGGTTGTGATCCAGAGATACCAGACCCCTGCCTGTAAGCTATGTTACTTGAGGCCACAACTTGTGGAAGAGCAATACTTAAAAGGCCTCTATAAAACCCTTTTGAGTTTTTTTTTTTTTTAACCACGACCACTGGATTGCAGAATAAACAGAGCATCTGTTGGCGTAGCCCAGAGGTTGTAAATAAAGGTTTTTGCCAGTCAAATCTAACTCCAGTATGTCATCATGCAAAACTATAGTAGCATGTCATACGACTCTTCCTCCTGCAGAGATTTCTTGTGGTATAATGGTTTGATTAAGAGTGATTTTTCAGTGCCCGACTAATTAATGTAAACTCCACAGTACAGCCAAACTTGTGGCATGATTTTTTTAAATATAAGGCTTGGTGAATGGGGTTTAACACCTGAGGACCCTTTTATTATTTCCATGGCAGGAACTGTTACTTCTGTTTGGATCTTGATTACCTTAATGGGAGTTCTAGCTCACTGATGCTACAATGTTGTATTCTGTCATGGTGGTAATCGGTAGACACTTTAAAATCCAATCCACTTTCAATTGCAGTTTTGTGCAATAATTCAAAACGAGACACCTAGTAAATAATTCAACTAAATGATGTGATTTAAATAAGTAAGCCTGTAGAGTGTAACTGACGTAAACAATAATGAAACCCTGTAAAGGCTTTTCTGACAGCTGTTTCTGTAGCCCGACTGCATTTGGAAATGAAATGAACAGAAATGAAAGGGCTAATCTGTGGATGAAAGCAACTTGAGTCGTGATTGTAATATTAACAGAGGCATCGGTACATGAAGAACTCTTAGTTGCTACCATGTGATTGGCTGACTAGATATTTGTGTTTACCAGCAGTTCAACATGTGCACCTAGAGTGGCTGATAATGTGTACACAAAAAGAAGGGGATACTTCAAAATAAAACAGTTAAATCACATTTAACAGACAGGACTCGCTGCATATTTATGAAGCATCCCTTTTAATAATGGTCACCTGCTTTACAAAAAAAGAAATACTTTTTTGTTAATGAAATAGCCAGTAGAGCATTGCTGAATATATTACGAGATGTCTTTCTGACAAATAGTTGCAGAAACTGCTGCTTAGTGCATCTGCTTTCAGGGTAGCATTATGCACCGTTGTTAATGTGTAGCACAAAACAGAAACCCGCCTGCCTGTCATTAACATAGACCTTTTTAAAATGGGTACCCTGGAAAACAAATGCCATGATGCTCGGAAAACTCGGCGTCTCACATAGTTTGCAGGACATTAACCAAGAACGATGTAGTGAGCGTCAGTAGATCCTAATATTTACCTCATAAAAACAAATAAGCTCCATGCTCATTTTTTCCCAAAGGATTAAAAACCCCCTGCTGTCAAAAGAGAGCTAAGAACAAAAGAACACTATTCAATGTGTTTTAACATGGGGTAAATCAAAACGTAGACAGACGTGACCGTTGGGTCTATTCAGATGGCTTTGGGTTTGCAACCGTACTGAAAAAGAGGAATGCCAGTGCAGAGGAAGCGATGCAGTCAGGATCCAGCAGGCTTGCTTTTTGGAGTTTATGCTGCCAGGCTTATATTAATCCCTTTCCCTCTGCAGCAGACCTTTCTCACTGGGTTAGTGCTGTGGGTTTGAAGAGAACACGTCACGTTTAGGGTGAGCAGGAGAATCTTATTTAGTCACTTATTCATTTGATCATTCAGATCAGATGTACAGAAACAGAAAACTGAAGAAGACTGATTAATATCCAAGATCAAGTGCTGCATATAAATATGAAGAGCTTAAGGAACAAGCTCTAAACAACTCCAACAAATCATAACAGATGATATCTTTTTCATAGCAGGACTTGCCATACTTTGTTTTCCTTGTGTTTGCCATGGCAGCAGCTTGTAAAATGTTCTTAAGTATCTAAATAGGCAGACGTTCCTAATGGTTTTCAATCGGAAACACACAGTGTTCAAACACACACAGTCTAATGTCAGGGTTTTAAGCATGTTTAAGGCATGCTACGCACCATGGTTCTCTCTAGCACTCGTTAGGGAGTTAATATGATACGTATCACAACTTACCCCCATTGTGAATCATGGAGCACCTGTATACTTTCAATTTCTTTTTACAACACTTAGTCATAAAGCAGCACTATGTCTCACTTCAAATCTTATCAGTATTAAAAATATCTAGTGTCTGAATTTCAGAAAACAGGATGTCACCGCATTTTGTTTACAGCTGCTGGATCAGTTTACATTTTTTGACTTCATAATGGGAATGGGAGTAGTATACAGTAAGATCCCGATACAAGAGGTGCATGTAAAGCATTATAGAAATGTTTATTTCATGAATAATGTGAAATAAATTCTTGGTTGCTATAGGACACATGACAGAGTGATTTGAATCAAAATGGCCCATTATAAAGACTTCTGTCCGTGTGTGCACGACCCTCCTGATTACATTTTGTGTCTGACAAGATGTCCGACCAATCAGATTTTCAATACAAGGACTTGGACATTCAGGTCCATCTTGAAAGTGGTATGTATTCGTCATTCATAACTAAACGTCACTGTATATGCGACTTGCAAGGAAGCTTGTAATTATTGTCATAATGTCAGCCAACTTTACCTACAAAGTTATAGAACATTTTATGGGAAACGGTCTTTTGGTTGCCCTGACACACTGTGTTCAGAAGAAATGAGTGATTCTTATTTTGCTGAACGTCTGTACTTGTATTAAGAAACGTCAAACAAAAGGCGAAAACGTTGTGGTGCTCATTTCTACATACTACTTCTGTCATTTGCCACTATACAATACACAAATACTTTTTCCACTGTGCAGGTGAACCACACTATGTGGTTGTCAATGTGGTTGCGGAGCTGAGCAGCAGTGCCAAAAGGACCAAACATTTGTTTTTTTGTTCCTCACTTTCAATAAATGTTACTATAAATTACATTAGATATTAACACCACTACAAATTGAGCTTATAATGTTTAAGTATTTTAAGCACGTTTAGCACAGACTATGATATGAATAACTGCATATATTAGCCCTCTCGATTAACGATAAACTGATGGGTTTGTCAGAGGGCATCCTCATTGTAATTCGGGCCACAGCTGTACGGCTATCACATGGTGCGCCAGGGCCTGCTAGTGACTCTCAGACTGGCGTGCAATTAGCAAAATTATCACCGACACTTATAGACGGCACCTGGCACTATGGTAATTGAATTGGAGTATCAGATTAAGGAGGCTGTTCATATTACGGTCACTCCTCTAAGGAGAACGGAACTCTGCCGGTTCAGTGGATACAAAGACGTTTCAACTAGTTTCAAATAGTCCTGCACCAGACTGCTTTCAGGATTAAAACTGAGCTGCACTGTCAGGCATCTGTATAAAACGCCCCTAAGATTTGAAATTCTTAAAAGGCAACTCTAAACAGGTCTGCGTGGTGTCCAGTATTGGGGTGAACTGTGCTCGAGTCAAACGACTCACCCTCTCTTGTCCCTTAGTGAGCTGTCTGTTAACAGCCTGCAGTAAGTCCTGTAGCTCCCGTACTGTCTGGTTCAGCCCTGCAGCCATCTTCTCCCCGGTGACCTCCTCCTAAAACCCCCAGTTATTAATACATTCGGAATTTTATCATAAAAGAGCTTAAATAAAAGCCCCTTCTGTCTACAAAGCATGTTCCTTGTAACACAATAGCTGAGTAAATCTGTTAGGGCTAACACCTTTGTTATCATTTTAGTTAACTGAGCTATAAATTGCTCATTAGAATCCTCATGAGCTGTATAACAAAAAAGGGTGTAGGATTGCAAACGTTTGGCAGAGCACCGACCTGCTGTGTGCTATGGCTACTATTGTGGATCAGATCGGCCCGACCCGCCTCCTTCAAGATCTCCTCTTGGATCAACTCCAAAGATTGCTGTGCCTAAAAGATAAAAAATTATCATCTTGGACTTGACGGTATGAAGCGACCTAAATTAGTGCACTAAAACCACATTCTCTGAACTCTGGCTATAAAGCATCTTAATCATTTCCCATAAGCTACGTTTGGATGAGGGGGTTTATTGTACAAGCTTTATCAGGTTTTACCTTGTAGAGATCTCCGGCCACTTTCAGTCGCTCGCTCTCCTCCAACTGTAGCTTCCCCAGGGTCTCAGTCAGCTGTGTCTTCAACTACAACAAAAGCCCAAATTCATTAGTTGCTGAGAGCTAATTACTGAACCCATACACTCAAGCGATACACAATCTCTCTTAACCCAGTGCCGAGCCTAGGCACGACACGGTCATAGACATTCTTCAATAGACATCCCTAAGGGATGAATAAAGTTTTCTGAATCTGAATAGACTTTAAAACTGTGAATTCTGGGATCAACAGTGGAAAGTATTAAGAAAGTTGAACCAGATCTTGAAGAGGAACAAAAAGATTTGATGCTTCCAATATATTCAGAACATCAAGGTGATATTGAGCTTATATATTCCAAACCTGTAATGCAATTACAAACAGGAGTAGTTTTGTAATGCTTTATCAAAACTGCAAGGTAAGCAAGGTTAAAAGTCTTAAAAAGGCACGAGTAATCAGAGCCCACCACAAGACCAGCATAAATATCAAGCAACAGTGGAGTTACAGTGTAAATATGACTGAACAAACAGAAAAGTGTATTAATTTTGTGAGCGAGACAGACAAAAAAAAAAGAATCTGGACAGGACTGTGTTTGTACAAGTGTTTCAGTCTGCATTCCAAGGTGTGTCTGAAGCAAGAGGGAAAAGAAGCAAGCTGTTTTCGATCTGTCACCATAGAAGGAGAGAGGCAACGTGTTAGCTGTTGGTTATAGTGCTGTGTGTTCTTGGCAAAGGGTGCACCATCCTCAGACACTGTACAGTACAGCATGTATGAAATTATACTACCCAATATATTCTAACTAGGCCAACTGAGGCCATATTTAAAAAGGGGGAGAGGTTGAGATGAACAATTCCATAGGTCACTCCACACTGAACATGAGCCACTTAAGGACAGAGGGACTCCATTATAAATTATGTATAGGAGATGCCTCAGGTCTTCACCAAACAAACGAGGGTCCATGTCTTATATATTTTTTTTCCTTCTCCATCTTACTCAACTCCATAATATTGTATTCACTTTAATATAGAATAAATACACAGAAGCTAAAAAGAGATGATAAAAAAACAAACTATTACTATTAACTAACTTAGAAACCTACGTTAGTTAACTACAATTCTTACACTTAGTCTGTTGAGTCTCTGAGTTTAGGTTTAAGGTTTCTGCCTTAAATTTTATACCACTATAGCCCAAGGGATGTTTAATTATGGCTTTAGGCTTAAAAAAAAAAAGTGTTATAAATGTTATAAAAAGTGCTATTAAAAAGAGGGGGTTTCATTGCATACCTGTCAGTCTACAGGTCGTTCCATCAGATGGCTTCCAGAACTTGAACGGTTACTATTAGCTTTTTTTAATTCCATTTGTCAAACTAGTAAACTAGCTCATGACATTAATCGCAAGACTGATCACACTAACTTCATTTGATTTTTATTCTTCGTTTTATATATTTATTATACTTTTTCGTAAATTCTAATCATTTTGTCATGGTATTCTGCTTGTCACATCCCACAGTGCATTTTCTATGGCAGACGGCTTACCAGAGCGATACATTTTTAAAGCAAAAATACTCATTTCATTAAACTGCTTTTATAAAAAGCATCACGTGTACGGTGTAAATGCGCCAAGTGTGGAAAGAAGTGTCCAAATTTGTTTAGAGCCCTTATCTAATCTTTTCACTGCAAGCCAATGAGGTTATGCGTCCTTCACAGAATCAGGCTGCAAGAATGTGATTCGTTGCCTTCATTTTATATCCTTTAGGGTTTTTTCAGATCTGTAGTCAGTTGTTTAGAGGCTATTGGCTATTTAGAGGCAAGAAGATCCTAAGAAGCTTAATGTCAGAATTTATTTTTAGGTGAAAATTTAGGCCAATTTTCAGCATTAGCGTTCAATTTAATTTCAATTCAATTTATATAGCGCTTTTTACAACGTAGCATTGTCTCAAAGCAGCTTTACAGTAATAGACCATCTTAAAAGGCCAATCCCAATTTGAGCAAGCCTAGGGCGACAGTGGAAAGGAAAAACTCCCTAAAATGGTAGGAAGAAACCTTGGGAGGAACCAAGACTCAACAGTGGACCCGTCCTCCATGGGCGGCCTAGATGTTAATTAAATAATATTAATATTATATTATTATTATTATTTATATAATATTATTAATATAATAATATTATTTAACATACTAAATGTATATTAAATAATAGCAAAATCAGGTTAAAATGAATAACAAATTATTAATCAATTTAAATTAGTAATAGAAAAATGCTAAAATAAACTAAATTATAAAACAAAATTGATTATTGATTAATTGATTTAATTGACCAAGAAGACCAGATTAAAATGTTCTTCCCTGCAGTGGTTATGCCAAGTTTAAGTTTATTTGAAATGTATAAAACATGTAAAATAAAGGGGGCTCATACAATGCACGTCTGTAACTGTGAATATTGTCTTTCCATGAATTGATAGGAACCCTTTGCCAGATGTGAAGCCCTCTGACCATGTGCTAGCTCAAGCTGAGAAGAGCAGAAGCTTACAGGGGGGTAAAAGCTTACCAAATTCAGCTCCTCATTCTGCCTGACAGCCTCTGTATAGGAGCCATCGAGTTTACCTTGTAACTCGGTCAATAGATCTTTAAGCTGAAATGAAGTTTGACATGTGAACGGGGTGAGTGTGTGGAAAATGAACTGCACCTAGAGTGTTACTGCACTTCTGAATGTCACCATAATATGAACAATGAGTGCAGCTCGTGACTGCGTAATCAGCACAAACTATGGCTATGTTCAGGCGGGTGACTCCTCAGATATGAGCTCAAAAAAAAAGAGACATGAACAAGTCTGGCTCAACTTAACATCAACCTAATCAAAGCTTGTTCGCTTTAATGGCCAAAAATCCGTCTCTCAGACGCGTGCACGCACACATTCAGTAGCACTTCAAATACATGCAGATGATCTCTGTCCAAAATGTCCTGTGCCTCTGGAAATGTCGTAGCATTTTGATCATCTAGATAAGAGAAGTCTGAAAACTACGAGCAAATCGAAAGGCACAAAATCGGTCTCTTTCACATCGGGGAAGTGCTGTACAGTACATTACTAAATGTTTTCATTACTATGTTCATGTCCAGTCTGTATCCGTTTAGGTTTCACAGAATGTAATGCAGGAATTAAACGTATACAACTGTACAAAAAAGGTACAGGCACAAATATGCAAAGTTTATAACTGACTGAATGACATCAATGCTGGCAATTTGGATACAACAGTTAAAGCGACTCCAGTTGACGGGCCAGCCGGTGCAACTCTGGGCACAAGGGCAGGAACAACCCTAAACAGGGCACCAATTCATTACAGGGTGCACACAGTGTCACACACCAAGGGCCACTTTAGAGACACCAAGCAACCTAACACGTCTTTGGACTGTGGGAGGAAACCGGAGTACCCAGACTCCACACAGAAAGGACCCAGGCCGCTCAACCCTGAGCTTGAACCCGGGACCTTGTTTCTCCGAGGCAGCGGTGCTACCCACCTAGCCACCGTGCTGCCCGTACAAAAAGAGAAGGGTGAAATTCTGGAGATGGTAGCTCGACAGTCACAATAACAGCCAGAACAAGCCGTGCAGCAGCGTAGTAAATAATAAAGAACTGTACTGAGTAGCAATTGTTTCTTTATAAAATATTGCATTGTTATTATATTAGACGACCGAGTCTGTACATTCCAAACGTCGTCCCGTACCTGTTTTTGCTTCCTGTAGCGTTCAAGGACAATACTTTTCCTAGCAACTTTTACGCGTAAAGCAAGAGCTGTGTGAAATCCAACATCATTCTCGGTATTGCCGGTCCTTGCCTGCACTTCCACAGACTCCCACGATAAGTTACACTGACATGTGACCAGGACGGTGCATGGATCATTACTTAGGTTTGCCTGTTTGCAATTTGGGATGACCAGAACGTTGCCCGCACACAGTTTATGGCAATACAACAGACGACCTGTGACCGATATGCTACTGTTCATAGTCCTAAACTTACATTCTAAGAAACAACAAGCTGCTGACAGTCATTAGTTATTTGAAATAGCTCGATTTACAGTCCAAACAGCCAAATGCATATTCATTTAGGTACATATTAAATAAGTAGGACAGAATGAGATATTAGCACTGTGAAACCATATGAAACCTGAACCAAGATGCCCATCACACTAGAGGAGCACTGTTTGGACTGAAAATACACAGCACACGTATTCCATTTAAGCATAATGTTACACAATGCAACTATGACAGACCGCAAGCAAACAATACAAACAGATAGCATGGAAACTTGACAGCATTAAGCGTGTGAGTGAGGAGTTTGCTTACCTCTCTAACCTCCGATACATAAGTGGCGCTCTCCCGCTCTGCTCTCTCCAGTTCAGACTCTAGATGCTGCTTCTCTCGTCTCAGCTACAGGAGCAAAGACAAACAGGAGCACAAATATACGGGAACGGTTTGATAAAAGCCAAATCTCTTTTTCACTACCTAATGCTGTGTGTCTGAAAAATTAAAAGCATGACATTGATATACAGTCGATTCCGGTTAATGAGACCACATCGGGGCGTGATCGTTTTGGTTCTAATATCCAGCTGGTCTGATTAATCGAACATGCCCTATGTTACAAAACGGGACGTGCTATAATTTATGTGACATATTAAATGTTTATTAAACCTTTTAAACCAAATTAAACCAAATTAAACTTTGTGTTGTAGATCGTTTGAAAAATAAATTTGCAAACAAGTTTTTCTAATGAACAATGTATAGATACTCAGCATGCAAAGCAAAATACTGTAAAAAACAAACTCTTACTAAATTCCACTCAACGTTTGAAGAACTTATCCAGTGGGATCTGACTCCTTCTCTTAACGGACTTCACTTCAACAAAATCAAGAAAGTGGTGGGCGTGGTCACCTCCTGCTGGTTTTGCTCTTGTCAACACAACTTTTCAGATTTCCTGACTTTTGATCAAAGCATAAATTATCCCGGGGATCCCAAAAATTCTCCCATATCTCTCTGAGCCGCTTTGTATCCGCTCTAAGTGTCGACTCGTGGCTTCTTTTTCTTATTCGCTCTCATGTTCTTTGGTCCAAATAAGCGAATAAAATTACCCGTATATAATAGGATCTGTTTCGGTACTTTTAGGATTCGGTCCAAATAAGCAGCTGCTCCCATTAACCGGTGATCCAATTAACCGGATTCGACTGTACATGATATATAAGGCTTTGGTTAGGTTTAGCTCAATGTCCATGTTCCAAACACACCATTCCACTACCAGAAAAGATAAACATTATTAAATTATAAAAAAAAAAACTGATATGCCATTTTATGTTATTGGTGTCCATGGTGTTCTGATGTTGAGAATTGAATTCTCTGGGGGGAGAATCAAATTTAAAGCATATTTGTGGAAACCCTACCACATCCACAACACCACTCTGGCCCCTCAATAAACAACAAATTGGCTCATCACCCTGCCATATGTGTAAACGAGTCACCTTGATAGCATTTTTCACAAAACCCAAATAGTACGCATGTACATTTTCAGTAAAAACAATGTTCACCAGAAGCGGTGAATCATCTCCAGATGGTCTCGTCATTTCTCTCTTGCTTTGGAATCACTGAATAAGCTCCCAAGTTTAGCTCATTAAAGCAAGTGTAATGACACAGTCTCTGGAAGGAGCACTGGGAATATACATGCAGATGGTCGCCCGCCATTAGCAGAATGCTGTGTCGAAGTTGCGTTTCCTGGGTTTTGAGTTGTTATTCCATATCAGTATGTGTTAGCGTCTGTGTGTGGGTGTGTGTAGGTAGGTCATTCCAGCCACAAAGGCATAATGTTGTAAACATAATCCACATTGGATGTTATTTTATTGTCACGTGCAATATTCTGTCTACTTCAGGTAGCTTTAGGGCAGTGTTGCTTGTTAGTACAATGTCAGATACCCTTGTAAAAACTAGGATTGCTGCATAGATATATAAATGTGTATAAGTATAAGGCATACATTTGAAAACAAATTGAGGAGAAATGAGCAAGGTTTGCAAAGGTTTGGAACCTTGATCCACCACTGTTTTTGGTAAGGTAACAACTTCACATTTACAGCATTTAGAGGACTCCCTCATATTACAGGTAGGCGCTGCAATCACATTAACGGCATATTATTGACCGTGTTATTAAAGCTATTACCTATTCCAGATATGTTGTAATGACACATGCTAATAGCACAGCCTATTTGTATGAAACACAAAGCAAAGATATGGGGCCATTGTGTCAGGATGACTAGTGCACAGAGAGGTGAGCCAGCATTCAGTGAGATGAAATGGCATGCCGAGAGACAAACCAGCACACACAGAGGCTGACCAGTAAACAGAGAAGCGAACCAGCAAAACGATTTTAAATGCATGACATCTGCAAATGTCTGTGGACACGCAAAACATTTCATCTAAAACATGGGTAATATTGTGGGGTTTGCCCCCAGCCTTTGCTCTTCAAGAAGGGTTTTCCAGTAGATTTTGAAACATTACTGTGAGCTCTGCTTTTGGGGCTAGGTTTATTTTTTGGCATTCCAATGCATTTTTAAGGTGGGTGATTGAGATAACATTAAGGTTCCGTGCAAGCCACAATAAAAAATGGCAAATCAGTCCTCTATGGAATTCGTCCAACGACAGCAGAACAGGAAGTTGATGAACTGACAGAACACCCCATTCCACTGACACTGTGTGTCTACGGGAAATCCCAGGAATTTCTGCTTTATATTATGCATGTGCTACAAGTGAATGTTGCTAAATTATTAGAGCTCAGTAAATAGAAGGGGTGTCCACAAGTGCTGCGTGAAAAGGAGAGTCTTTTGCCACCATCTGAGTACTAGTGCAGTAGAATCTGGATATTTGTCTTCCTGTGATCTTGAGTGGTATGTATGATGCACATTCCCCCCTCCATTTTCTGCTCAGGGTAGTTGGGGGCCCTAACACTGTGTGCCCTGGACAGGATGCCTTAATGTGTCATATTTAAATTGTTCACCTGAATAGGTTGTTAGCTTTTTTTTGTGTAGAGCAATAACAATAATCATATATGAACCAGGATGGGACAGTGGTTAGAGCGGTCACCTCACAGCAGAGTCTCATCTGTCTGTGGGCAGTATTCATGTTTCCCTCAGGGTCAACTGGCGTGTGTAAAATATGGGAGTGCACGTGTGATGGATTGGCAGGTAATTGGATGTACTTGCTATCTCACTTAAAGGACCATTTGCTCTACATGTTTGGTAAACTTGATAGGCACAACATCATTAATGCAAAAACGTGTTCTAAAGCTCTAAACGGAGACGTTTTTCTTGTTTTCAGTTGTGCGATAACTTTGAGCCAATTACACTTATTAAATCTTCTTCATGTGCCACTCAGGATGTGTGGAGTTGCTGGAAAGAGCCTGTTGTGTCACGTCCCCACTTCGCACTCGATCAAATTAAGCAGATGTTCCTTTTGTGAACGTCAATGCTGGTAGTATTACGCTAATTAGCCACTAAATGCCTTAGCGACTTTGCTTCAACTAAGGCTTCACAAATGCAGATGGAGGAACAAATGTTGTATTCTTTTCAGCTGCAATTCCCTCTCATGTGTGCTCATCTGGAAATAGTGGTTCTCAGGCTAATCATTTTTATTGTGGCTATAAGAACAATACGGTAAGGTCATGGAACATTTATAGATGGCTTGTGTACCCTCATGGGCAAAATAATGGGCTTAAACTATGATTCCAAAATCGAAAAAAAAGTTGGGGTGGTATGAAAAATGCAAATATAAAACAAATGCAGTGCTCCTTATATTTACTTTCGGTTCTATATCATTTTAGACAGAACCCGGGATATTTCATATTGTTTGGTCAACTTCATTTTATTTGTTAATAAACGTCCATTGCTGCATTTCAGGCCTGCAACACACTCACATTATTTTTGGGAAGGTGCAATCTATGGCTAGTAATGAGGTTAAAAAAAGCTACATTTACGATTTTATTTAAAACAGCTCATTATAATCATAATTTGGCAAAATAGTTTTTTGAAATGGTCTGGAGCACACAATGTTCATTTATCGATTTAAACATGTATTAAATTTCCATGTCTTTTTCGGAAAAAGATTTACTCCAGACCAAAGGAGAAAAAGATGACTTGGGTTATTAGCTACAAGTCCAAAAGCCAGTAACTGTTATGGTGTGGGGTTATGGCAAAGGCATTTTTCTTTCATGGCAGCATTATGCAGAAAATATATTAGAGCAACATAGATTTCTTTAAGATGACATTTTTCCCAGGAGATAATGTTTTTTTTCCAAACAAGAATTTAAAATACATTTGTTGACCACTGGTGATCTTTAAACAATTCAACCTTTTGTAAATACTGCTTTTGTTCCAAATAGTGATTATAATCACTTGTTGTCTCACCTAGAAGTACTAGTCTTAACTTTTTTATAATGTGTTGAAGTCCAGAAATTCAGCAGTGAATGATAATTGACAATTAAAACGAAAACGATCCGGCATAACATGAAATATCACAGGTTCATACCTGTCAAAATAAATGAAAGAAGCACTGCGTTTATTTAATATTTGCATTTTCCATACTGTCCCAACTTTTTTTTCTTCTAATTTTGGTGTGGTGATATTATTGTCACAACAAATCCTTGGACAGAAAAATAGCAACTACTTGAACTCTTGAGACCTTTGCGACAATTTACAATTTACAATCAGTGTATTGAACTGTTGGGAAAACATGTTGGTAACATGGAAATTCACGTGAAATAGTTTAAGAATTCATGAATCTTAAACTAACACATGGTCGAGTGTTTAGAAATCTTATAAAAATAAAAAAAAAAATCTATGAAGATTTGTCTTTGTTGGTAATCTGCCACAGTTCACTAATTTCCAGGTCCAGGTTTGAACCCTATGGAGAATACGTGATCTTTCAAATTAACTGGGAAACAATTTTTAATAACTGATCAGCTATTCTAATCCATTAGCACGGAGTGGAGCAACACTGTTCTTACAGTTTGGGCTTTGGCCCATTTGTTGGCCCAGGAGTACAAGTGTGAGTACATGTTGTGTTAGATTATTCAGATTCCAGTGCTATTTTTTGAAAACAAACTAAGAACATGCGGACTGGATTGGTATTGAATTTATGAAGCCAACTTATTAATTGCTTATATATATTTACAATTATTTTAATATTTAGGCAACAACTGTAATGGTCAAGAGCCCCACAGACCAGGTCCTATCTGGGAGGTGAATCATTCTCAGCACTGCAGTGACACTAATGTAGTGATGGTCTGTTAGCGTTTCACTGAATGAATGGAGCAGACACAGCAGTGCTGCTGGAGATTTTCTAACACCACGATCATCTGGTGAAAATCTGAAAATGAAATATCGCCTAATCAAATGTCCTCTAATTTTTAGTTGTATGTTAAGTTTTGAGTGTGTTTGTACACTGTTCGCAACAATTGGGGGACATTTCAAAATGAATATGAAGCGATTAAAAAAGAAGCATTTGATATTGTTTAATTCAACAAGGTCACCAGAGAAGCGAATGAAAATTCTTGTTTGAATATGCAAAGGAGTTGTAATCTCAATGAGCGTGACTGAGTAGCTGGGGACACATTCATGGGATCCTCTACCATTCTTGCTCCAGGGCAACTTCCAGCTCAAGGCGTGTTGTGAGAGGCATTGGACAGTTTGCCAGATGACTCCCCAG
>JAUZST010071369.1:0-21764 GCA_034779995.1 Parotocinclus haroldoi
ACACTAAGGGATCGGGGTAAAATAACTGACCGCGGCGAACAAAGTAAAAAGGGCTCGCAGTGCGAACCCTAACAATATTAAATACAAATCTAGTAATAATATATAAATACACAGATTTTGCTTTGGTAAGGGCATGTTTATACTCTGCTATGCTATCCCTCCATGCGATCTTTAATACCTCCAATTTACTACATCGCCACTTGCATTTTAAAAGCTGAGCGCTTTTCTTTAATGTGTGGTTGGGTTCATTATACCTAGGTGCTAGCTTTTTTCTCTAATACATTTGACCCTTTCATGTTGGACGGAACAATCACATTCTGAATTATATTCATGGATTATAAAATGAAGTCAAACTAATTTCAAGTGGATCCTGTTACGTAGCCTACCTTAGCGCCCGATACGCTCGTGGTCGGTCCAGTCGCCATTAACAGGGCGTCCAGTGAAGTTTATATCTGTGGCAAGTTTAACGACGTGATATCATACACCTGGGGGCTCTACTATAAAAGTGGAACGAATATATAGTCCTTCGGTCGTGTCACGACTCGTTTTAGAACGCACGGTTCTTCGGTCACGTCACGACTCATTTAGGGAACGCACCACTCCTCGTTCGCATCCTTTATTCCTTCGTTTAGGTAGTCGGTTATATCCTGGGGCGTTTAGAGCCGACGGATGCGTACGAGGGGAACCTCAGAGGTATATTTAGCCCTGTAGGGAAAGGTCATAGGTTTCTCGTTCCAGTCTTTGCTCAGCTCCTGTCGAGCTCTTATTGGGACGCGACCCGGTTCCTCTTCCACGTGCCACACTGCACACTTGAGCTCACGCTCGCCCTCTGGCGCTTTGGTGCACTCCAGTGCCACTTGACTTGGGAGACGTCCCAAATCTCGTCGTGCTCTGAGCACGCTTGACCTTTATCTCGCCAGCTGGGGGTGCCATTCCCATTCGGGACTCAACCCAGCTTCGCGATTTCCCCTTTTGTGTTTTGTGGAGTGGAAAGCCTTTTGCTCTGCCCTTTTAGTTAGTCCCTTTTTCGTTATTACATTTCCCCATTCTTATTATACGTCGTGGGGTTTCTTCATTCCCGCATCTTTGGGTCCACAACACAGATCATAACAGACCCTTTTCAAAATTTTCAAAGTGAACGTTACAATCACCTACAATTAAAGCTTCATCTGTTGAAAGTACTAAGCAGGAAAAAAGTTAGCAAATTCCTGATGAAATTCTGAGTAAGGACCTGGGGGGTGTTAAATAGTAATGAGCTGAAAACAGTATTAGCCTTATAATGGGATTTAGCACTAACACCTAGATCTTTGTCAAAAATTGTTGCTGCACCTCCTCCACGACCATTAGGACGAGGGCGTTGAACATAACTGTACCCAGGAAGGGAGGCTTCATTTAAGGCTAAATATTAATCTCGTCTAATCCAGGTTTTTGTAAGACAGAGTGTAAGTATTTATCAGTGATGAATTGATTTACAATCACTGCTTTGTTTATAAGAAATCCAATGTTTAAATAGTCCTAGCTTAAGTTTAAGTTAGTTAAGCTATCTGTGTTTATCTTAATGAGATTATTAAAACAGACTTTTTGAGTGCATTTAGGTTTAGTATAGCTGTGGGAAACGGACACAGTTTTAAAGTTAGGTCTGGGTGATGGTGCATGGCCTCCAGAAGACAGTTGGTTAAGCCTAATTGTCTGCTGCCTGATCCCTGCTCTGGATAGCAACTACTTCATATTTTAACTTTGTCCTGGTCATGCTTTTCTGAGAACACATGGTGTAGGCAACATTGTGCCCAGATTTGTTTTGTTGGACGTGCTCCTCCTTGGTCTGGGAAAACACCAGGATGTCATCTAAATAAACAAACACAAAGCATTTCCGGCAGTCACGGAGCACATAGTTTAAAAAACGGCCGATGCATTAGTGAGTCCAAACCTGCATGACAAAGTAATCACAGGAAAAGGCATGGAAACGAGGCTTGCTATAAGGGAACCAGGAGAAACGTCTGGAGACCATAGAAGTCCGCCTCGGAGATGGATGTGCTGAGAAGAGCCCTCATGGACAGTGTAGGGCCTGCCTTGCTGTCAGAAAACCAGGGTACCACCCGAGGTATCAAGAGGAGTCGTGCTGAAGGTCCGAGAGAATCCGACACTCCATCCAAGGCAGAAAGAGTGCCGAAAGTGCAGAAAGAGAGAACAGCATGGGACCGAGTGGGGTCCCCGAAGGAATGCAGTGATGATGATAGATTACACTAAAACGGCCTAAAGGCTAGGAGTCTGGGGAAGGACCTCATGGACTGTGTAGAACTCACTTTACTGTCAGAGAACCAGGAGGGGGGAAAGTCCATGAAGAGACGGTGACCCAGAGCTCTATATGTAATTTTGCTTTGAGTTTCTGAAATAAACAGGTGTCCTGTGTCTTTTGACTCATTCTGTAGAGTGAGTATGTGGCATTAATAGCTAATTAGAAGGTTAAATAGGTGGGCACCCTGTTGCATTTTGAAGAACATGGCCCTGTCAAAGTCTGATTTTCAAGTGACAAAAGAAAATAAGCAGCATAAGAACTTATAAGAACCTCCACATGTGAAACATGACAGTGTTTGGACCCTGGGTTAAAGCATGTTTACTAGGATAGTTTGTCATCAATAATGTAGTAATGGATTTGTAATTATAGCAGGAGATATTAAAGGAAAAGGTGAGGTCATCTATCTAGTAAATTAATCTCAAGAGAATGTGACAAGCCAGCAAGTCTGCAACAAGTCCTTCTTTGAAAGATTGTTAAATAAGACTAAAGTCATTGCCCTGATGTAATGGTGCAGGAGTGATCAAAAATGGTTTAGAAAAATGAGGTATTGTAACACATATCAGCTTATCAGATGCTGAAAGCTAAGTTTAACTGCTTTCTCTTTATTTACATTTATGACTCGGCTGAATATGAAGATGTTTAACCACCAGTATAAAAAAAATGAGCACTGGGATTTTTGGTGTATGAGTTTTGAAAACAGTCACAAAGTGCTTGTGTGATTGCATTTGTGTAGTTGTATGTATATGCACACAACAGTGGGGGAGATCACTGATTTAGTCCATTACCAACTTCAGTGTATTTAGTGTTACAGAATGCTCAGATCATTTTCATTCATATGTAACACTACATTCACTCAGGTTTACGAGAAAGAAAACAAAGCCTGTTTCACAATTTTAATTGTATTGGTTTGACTTAGGTAATACATTCCTTTAACATCTTCTTCTTCTACTATCTAATATTTTTGACATTCAGAATTTACAGATCTGATCAGATCATTTTTAACTGCTTGTGCTTATTGTTTATCTTTTAGAACTTACATTTTCTGGAGTTGTGGGAACATTTAGTTGTTTCTAAAGAGATATTAAGAAACATGTCATTTAAGATTACACTTCATTACACTTTCATCTAAGACTATCCTGGGAAAATTGTTTTTGATGCTTGAAAAATGTAGCGACCAGGTATGCTAACAGACAGAGTGTAAAGCACCCATAACTACTGCATAATAAACAATATGAACAAATGTACATATAATATTGCATGCTTTCCAACTCGCTGGTTTGTTCTTGTGTAAGAATTTCTACAATGAGAGTCATCAGTTAGTAAATCACAGGTAGTCTTTAATATTGTGTAGAAACTCGTTTTTCAGAGGACAGAATAATAGGCAGTGTGTCATAAAAAGAAACATTCTGACTAAAAGGGGAGGAGAAGAAAGTGACAGCACAGTGCAATTTATGTCAGAAATTATGACAGTGAATGAATACAAAAATATGACCCCCTGCCATGAGGAGGAAGACAGTGCATTTTCAAAATGTGACAAAAAGCTTTTATGTAAAATAGATGGCAAAGGCATCTGACAGTTCATAGTAATCTGAGTTCATTTTAGTATAGATTTTTCCAGAGCAGAGGAAAGCGTGACAAAGGTCAGAAAACTATTTGATCTCACCAACATAGACAGGATGGTGGCAGGTGTTTTTTATCATTTAGTTGCTTTCCAACACTGACTTTCTTTCTTTTTATCAGAATCATGACCGACGCACTACAAAAACATTCCAGTAGTGTCCTCCATTTTCCCAAAGGTCAACTCTGAAAATCTTCAGTAACCTAAAACATTTTTTAAAGTCTTTCTATGCTTATGTGGACATTTTGTCCACACAGTGTAATAAAACATACTGTAGTTTTACCGTAGCTACACCTACACTAATCATAACCTTAAACTCAAATCCCTCCTTGGTCCTGACAGTGACTTCACACACATACAAACATGCATGCACACACACAGTCCTTAATTGTACAGTGGAACCTCGTTTAGCGACCGCCTTCGATAGGAACAATTCTGATAACGACCAAAAATTTCACCAAAAATTTGCCCCGAATAGTGTACAAAATTTCGGATAGCGAACAGCTACGTCACCTACACGTGACCAGCATCTCAGACCAAGCATCAATCGCGCAGTTATGATTGGTCGTTCATTGTTCAAAAGTGGTACAAAAAAGGCAGAAGCAACAGACACTGGACAATGTGTCCAGTATGTGTGTTCATGTCAAAGAGGAGTGGTGAGATATACAGTGCTAGACTGGATTCAAAAGCTCTTATAAGGGCTGGTATTATTGTCTGTGCTGTTGTTCTAATAGAGAGCACGTAATGAGCAAAGTTGTTCGTTATGCATCAATTCTTCTCCCCTGATGTTACAATATACCTGCAGGTCAACAGGAGTTGGGAACCAGTTATTTCTCTTTCCTTTATTTCTTATAGGGAAAATTGTTTCAGATAGCGCTAACATTTCAGATAACAACCAACTTTTTGAAACGGATTGTGGTCATTAATGGAGGTTCCACTGTATCTCAAGCTAAACACTAAGAGCATAGTTATTTAATGTGCAATATTTTTTATGTGCTTTTGAAAACCGTATTTATTCCATAAGATGTTGGAACTTAATTATGCAACAGCCCAAGGCCTCTCTCACAGTTTAGCCTCAGTTTGGCAATGTTTTCATCTAAAGCTAAATTTGTTGAAGTGTTTCCCTTCACTGCTGATGTGCTTATTCTTTACCAAAAATGTATACCTACCTGGAAGCTTTTATTACTGCATTTCATGCACTCAGTTCATCATACTGAAAATAATATCTCTCTAAAGTGCTGTAGGTAGGGAATATGAGCGAATGCATACTGCTAAGCTTCTATTGCCTATTACCAAATTATTGGAGTAAAGCTAAGGAACGCTTGGTCAGAGAGCTGATTTAACCAGCTTTCCAATATATTATGATCAGAGGTGTAATCACATGTAAAATCCTCAGCTCACAAAAGTAATCATTCTCTGATTTTGTTCAAAAATTAACTTTCCACTTAAAACAATAAATAACTTACATTTCAGTAGTGGAGCTGTGTTTGCCCAAACACACCAGCACATGGACACTAATGTTGGAGCCAGGGTACATTGAGCTTTGACTTCATTATTAAATATATCCACAGGAAATGAATGTGTGGGGTCAGCATTGTATAAAGGATACAAGAGCCACCAGCAGAGTAAATAAAGAGAGGGGAGAAAAGGCCAGTAGCATAAATGCTCTGTTGATGGCTTTCTGTACTCCATTAGTGGGCCCTACAAGGGTCTTTGAGATACACTTTTTTGGCCTGTGTGGATGTCCATTAGTATTTGAAGGATCATATTTGCCCCCCACCTCCTTACTGTCAAAAACCTTTTGGCTGTGCACCTCGTTTTGATCTTTAACCTTCCTCCCACGCTGCCTTGTGCAGTTCCTGTTCCATCCAAACTTTGGAGGTTCAGGGAGGACAGATGAAGTAGGAAAGATTTGGTCCTGGTGAGGCATGTGAGGGTGATGATGGTGAGACTGTGATCGGTGATGATGGCTCTTCTTCAGTATTACTCCTAAATCCCCTTGGCTTGACATGCTCTGATGCAATGACTCAGAGGCAGTGCAGGCAGGCAAGTTCTCTTTCTTCATCAGCTTCAGATCCTTCCCTGCCAGCTCCAACGGGGCCACACAAACTACAGAGGATGTGGAGCCTCTAAAGCGTTTTAACCAATCCCAGAGGGGCAAGACTGTGCAGTCACACTCCCATGGGTTGTCATTAAGGCGCAGATATTCAAGAGCTGGCAGCATTGTTAGGCTCTCAGCAGTTAGCTCGGTTAAGGAGTTGTTGAACAGGTATAGTGTAGTCAGGCGCCTTAGGTCATGGAAGGCCAAGTGATGAATCCACTGGAGGCGGTTTTGGTGGAGTAGCAAACGGTCCAATGTACCCAGACCACGAAAGGTATTCTGGTGGAGACTCCACAGCCGATTGCCATGCAGGAAGAGGTGACTGAGGTTTAGGAGATCTACAAACATATCATCTTCCAGAAACTCCAGATGGTTGTTCTGCAAATAGACAGTTCCAAAACAATTATCTCTGGAATCAGACATACAGACACAAAAACATGGCCTTTCAACTAGTTTTTTTTAGCTGACATCAGCACAGTTACTTGAGTAATATATGATATATATCATGACATTAAAGTTTGGACTGGCCTGTACCTGCAAATAAAGGTATTGCAGATTATGTAGACCATCAAACAGGCCGGTGGGGAGGCTCATTAGACCACAGTGATAGAGGTGGAGTGCACTGAGCCGTCCAAGTCCCTGGAAGGTCTCGACAGCTAGGGAGTGCAGAAAGCGATTATCTCCTAGGTCAAGCTCCTCAAGGCGAGTGAAGCCCATAAAGGTAGAGGACTGAATGTAGGAGATGTTATTAGAATACAGCCACAACATGACAGTGGTTGGGCTAAAGTGACCTTGGAGTAGCTGTTGAATCTTGTTGTTCTGCAGAAATACTCGTTCACTCTGGGCAGGGATTCCCTCAGGCACTGCCTGGAAGTTGTGTGCCTGGCAACTGACTGTGCTGGGTGAGCTATAGCAGATACAGTGGCGTGGACATGCCTGTGAGAGTTTCAAACTCCACAGTACAAGGAGGACTTCCAGACCACAACCTAAATACATATATACACAGGAAAACAGAAAAAAAACATTATTAAGGTGTGTAAGACATTATTTATTTACCATTCGACAATAACATCAACAACAGCAATACTAATAATAATAGCAACGAAAACCGTATCCATAATAACAGAGAAATTATATGAGTCTATAAATCTGTAACATACTGCTCACAAAAATTAGGGGATACTTCAAAATGAAATTTTTGGGAGCAGTGCAATTGTACAGTGTAATTGCAGTGTAATGCTGTGCATGCATATTCGAATACATGGCAGTAAGTAGGTACCCACATATCTTTAAGTAGTACTCAAGCAACATGTTCAGGTTAAACAACATTTTTTAAACACAACTAACACTCTATCATGGCTTACAATCACAAACAATGTTGTTGGCCTGCATTAAAGGAGGTCTTATAAATATAAGCCTACTAATAAAGTATAAGATTTCCATTTACTGCTCCATGGCTTCACTTTTGCATGGTTTACACTGCATTTTTAAATACCACTGACAAAATGTTTTAAGGTTACATTTGAACACAGGAAAGCATTGCCAGTTTAAGACAGTACACATTACTACATGCACATAGTTGCATTCACATCTTTCACAACCTCAAAACCATCGAAAGGCAGAGACAAAAAATACTGTGGCCCACAGATGGACCGTAATGAGCTAGGTTAAATTAAAGACAAAAAAACAATGATTTATCAATAAGTCTGGCCAAGCATCATTTCTTCTCTCTGAGGCTGCACTGAGGCAGCAAGGAGTAAACTTCAAGAAATAAAGCATTTTGTAGTTTTAAGGAAATATGGGTTAGGGATTATTTCATTATGGGCTATTTCATTTTGAAGTATGTGTGTTTGTGTGTGTGTGTGTGGCTGTGTGAATGTAGACCAGGGAATTTGACTGCCTGGATAAACATGCAGTACGCATCCACTACATTTCTGTATTCTGGTAACAGTATATTTGCATGCATCCAATTGACATCAGACTGTTGTACATCAAAAATACAATGCAAATAGTACACATATACAGTGAAGAAAATAAGTATTTGCAGATTTTCCCACCAAGAATGGAGAGGTCTGTAATTTGTATTGTAGGTACAATACAATATAATATAATACAATATAATACAATACAATACAATATAATATAATATAATATAATATAATATAATATAATAATCAATTTCCATTTTATTACATAAAATTTATTTTTAATTTATTTATTGTATTTGATACAATAGAAAAACAGAAGTTCATATTTGGTAAAGAAGCCTTTTTTGGCAATTACAGAAGTCAGATATTTCTTGTTGTTCTTGACCATTACTTTGGACCACTCCTCCATACAGATCTTCTCCAGATCTTTAATGTTTCAGGGCTGTCGCTGGGCAACATTGAGTTTCAGCTCCCTCCAAAGATTTCCTATTGGGTTCAGGTCCAGAGACTGGCTAGGCCACTTGAAATGCTTACAGAGCCACACATTAGGTGCCCAGGCTGTGTGTTTCGGGTCATTGTCATGCTGAAAGACCCATCATCATCATTACTGAGGAAAGGAGGTTGTTGGCCAAAATCTTGCAAGACATGACCCCATCCATCCTCTCTTTAATACAGTGCAGTCGTCCTGTCCCCTTTGCAAAAAAGCACCCCCAAAGTATAGTTTCCACCCCAATGCTTTATGGCTGGGATGGTCATCTCATCCTTCTTCTTCTTCCAAAAACAGCTAGAGGAGTTCATACTGAAAAGCTCTATTTTAGTCTCATTTGACCACATGATCTTCTCCCATGCCTCCTCTGGATCATCCAGATGGTCATTGGCTTCAAACAGACCTGAACATTTGCTGGTGTGACCCAGGCCGCTTTGCCCTGGGATTGAACCTGGGACCTTCTTGCTGTGAGCCACCCCATGATGAGGAACAGGTGACCGTGATCAATAATCATGTGATGGTTAGAGAGTGCGCACTAATTCAAGTGTTTAAAGTTTCAGTCAATCAAAGGTTTCTTATAGAGACATGTTGAAGGGTTTGTTTGCTGATGAGTAGGTCCTGTATGTAGTACTGAGTAGTACTGTATGTCTCTGATGGTATGTTGTTGGAGGCATCTCACAAGCTGGCATTTCCAGCTCTGGACAATAATGAAAGGCTGTGATTCACTACCCTGTTTCATCCGAGTTCACTTGCAATACCTAATGCAGAGCACCATCTCCTCTATACATACAGATAATTGTCTTTATTGTAAGTCAGAGGTGATACATTGTTACAGTTTAACCAAAACTTTTCTTATTTTCACAAGACCTGTTCTTGGGCAGCACAATGGTGCACTGTCATCTCACATCTCCAGTAACTGATGTTGTGTTTATCACTGGCTACTGCCTGTGTGGAGTTTGCATGTTCTCATGTCTGCATTGGTTTTCTACATTTACTATGGCTTCTCCCACATACCACATACCTGCATGCATGTGGTCTCAATCAGTTCTGCCTTGTTTGCCTTTTTGAGTGCACATTAATTACAAATACTCCTGTTAATCTCTACATGTCTGAATAGTCTTAGAACCCAGCACATCTAATTCTTGCACAAGGTGCAGGACTGCACTTCCTGTAGTTCTTAGACTTAAAAGAGTCACAACAGCGGGCAGATATTCCTGTATGTGACCCCTAAGCTTTGGTCCAACCTGCCCAATTTGGGTCTGAACCATACACCCTATATTTAGGTCTTGTGTGAATCTTTAAATAGTCTTTTGTTTAGTCACTTTAGACTGGGATTGTCTGGCTCTGGTCTTGTGGTCTGGGATTTCTTTTGTTATCTTTATCTTGCTCATAATGCTGTGATTACTCATCTGGTAATCAACCCATTAGTGGATCGGTTATTTTTTGGTGGGGTTGCTATTTTGGGCTATGCTTCAGTCCTCTATGACCTGACGTTATACATCACTGTATTAGCAAAGGTTTCATTGTTGTAGAGTTTATTGGGGATGGTGGAATGCAGTCTAAAGAAACACCTAAATAAAGCTTTGTTATCAAACAGGTGATTATAATTATGACTTGGTACAAAAGTAGCATCTACAAAAGTCTTCTAAAATGGACTATGATGGACAGTATTTTGGTCTGATTAATCAATATTCCAAGTCTTTCTATTTAAAAAAAAGTATATTTTAGAACTAGAAGCATTCCACAGGAAGAGTTTTGAAGGCACTTTTGTTGGTCAGTTATAGCAAACTGGTGCTGCACGTGATATACAAATAATTGACAAATGTTGCATAACAATGGATGGACTATTTTAATTGCATACATACACAGTATATCTATTTCATTTGTGTATGAGAAGTTATATTCAGTTATCTGTATGCCAACAGCAAAATCATATTAAGTTCTATTAGTTTTTACAGTGAGTGTTTTTGTCAGTAATGCATACGCAGCTCTAACAACGAATGTGACAAGCCATGCAAAATACACATACACACTAATGCATTTGATTAAATAGCCCTCAGTAAGATAATTAGATCTGCCAGTAATCAACTGAGCTGGCTACACATACACACACAGCTCCATGGGGAAGCAGGATCCAAACAATAGCAGATCTCCTATTTATCAAATAAATAAATAAATAACAGAAGAGAAGAGAAGGATAGACTTTACAGTTTATAATTTGTGTAATTGTACTATGCACACATGGGACATCAAATGGTCCTTTTTTGCCATGAAATTCAAACACAAATTCATACTTTAAACATGCTTTAAACCCCTAAATAGTACTGTTAACAGTGCCTCACACTATCCATATAATCCCATCCAGTATGATGTGCCAACCTCTTTAAAACCCAGAAGAAGAAAAAGCTGACAAACGATGGAGCAATCACGGGCATACAGTATCATGCACATTATATTATTTTATTACTATATTGTCATATTATTATGTACAGTATATTAGTACTGGTGGCTCGGTGGGAAGCTCCGCTGCCTCACAGCAAGAAAGTCCCGGGTTCAGTCACAGGGTGCAGCAGCCTGCGTCATTTCTGTGAGTCTGCATGTCCTCCCCATGTCTGTGTGGGTTTACTCTGGGTACTCAGTCTGACATACTGGTCGGTCAAGGTGATGAAGATGATATTAGTACTAAACTGAGGTTTGGTCTACTAGAAAAAATACAAATCAATTTGAAAGCAAAAATTTGCTCTGCATAAGAGTGTCTGGTAAATGCTATTACTGAAATTGCATTTGCCTTATTGAGTATATAGTTTCACTTTATTTTTTACTTATTTCACATAGTATTGAAAATTATTTAATGTATTTTTTTATTATTAATATTGTGTTATTGGATGGCGGGGGGTTCAGGGAGGTCCGAAAACCAGTCAGTATCCGGTTGTTGATTGTGGCCTGTGGAAAGTTTTTTTGTATGTTTGCTTTTCTGCAAATAACAATTTATTTGGATTCAAATTAAGTACAACAAATATACACCAAACTACCTTATTTCATAACACACCTACATACATACAAGTAATCTTATAACCTAATCACTAAAGGTAACCAATCTTCTATGTTTCAAATATGATCCTTCACAAACCAGACAGCATCTGTCCAGCTGCTGACAGTTTTTAAAGAGGCCCTATGAAACAAAATATCCAAAAGGTATTGTACCCTCATAGTCTGCAATAAAGTACCAGGTTAATAGTAAAGAATCATCGCCTAGTAGCAAAAGAACCGAACATAAAAGTAGTCTGGTATTTAACAATTCAGAGAGAAATTTAGTTGCCAAAGTCCAAAACCGTGCTACGACTGGACAGTCTCAGAAAAAATGGAAAAAAGTTCCAATCAAAGAGAGTTCACATCTAGTACAGTTCTAATCAGCACTAAGCTTCATTTGAAAAGCTCAAAGAGTCATAAAACTTATGTAGAATTTTATAATGTTTTACTGTAACTGATCTGCCAAATTGTTGTATGCCATGTACACATTATTCCAGACTATGTTCCATTTAATACTGACACCCTGGTGTGACAGTTCTTTCTCCCAGACAGCCATAATCCAGAGGGTCTGATCCTTAGCTGATAACAATCTATTGTAAAGTGATGACACAAGTTCCTGGGTCGACTTGCCTACAGTCAGAAGCTCCACTAATGGGTGGGTCTTTAGCGAGCTATCCCAGGGATCACCATAAGCACGTAATGCTGAAAGAATTCTCAAATGCATAAAGTAAGATGTACCAGGGACAGAAAGGAAGGAAGGAAGGAACATTAACATTAGGACATTCCTATTTTTCCAAGGGGGGGAACATGAATGGTGCAGGGACGAATTATAAAAATAATCTGAAAGACCTAAGTATCTGTGCACTTGTTTCCAAACATTCAGGGTATTATTTATTATATTGCCAAAAGAAAGTAAAAGAGATCGTCGCTTAAGACCCAGAAAGGGTATATCCTAAAATCTGCAACAACCGCCTGTTTTATATCACGCCAAGGGGTTAATTCAAATGATTCCAACCACATCCTTAAATACCTCAAGTGAAATGACTAATTCTACAACTTAAAATGGGGGGAGACCAAGGCCCCCAGAAGATTTAGGACATTGCAAGGTGGACATACATATTTTAGCATGTTTATTATTCCAAATAAAAGTCCGACAAGCAAGGCCAATTCTTTCAAGATTGTGACTGGTTGGAAGAGTGGTATCATCGAGAACAAAAAAATGAACGCTTGGGAGGATATTCATTTTATTACCGATATTCAACAAAAAAGAGAAAGGTGCAGATAAGACCATCGTACCAAATCCTTCCTAATTGTGCCCATAAGTAGAGTATAATTGCCATTACTAGATTTTTATACCTAAATATGTAAATTCAGAGGCCCTTATATGAGATGGAATGAAGCGTGTATGCTTTAGCAAGGGCGTCCAATGGCATCAATGTAGATTTAGACCAGTTGATTTTGTGTTCAGAGAGGACACTGAATTGATAAAATAATGAGAGTATATTTGGAAAAGAGTTAGATAAGTATTATAAAGTAATATAAAGTAAAACGTTGTCAGCATGAAGAGAAATATAATGATGGGAGCCTTTTAAGGAGTTAACATGTTCTGTCTCACAGCTTGAGCTAAAGGTTCATTAATGAGAGCAAATAAAGATGGAGCTAGGGGACAACCCTGTCTGGTACCCTGCTCTAAATGGAACTTAGTCGATATCATATTACCAGTGTTAACACATGCCATAGGATTTTTTAAATAAAAGACGTTCCAAAACCGAAATGTTTAGAACCGCCCACAAAAATGGCCATTCTATGCAAGCAAATGCCTTTTCGGCATCTAATGAAAGCACTGCCGAACCTGGAGACTGTGAGGGAGCAAATTCCAAAATAAGGAAGAGGCAAAGTATGTGGAATGTTGATCCACTCCTCTTGAGTGGCTTTGCAATTGCGGGATATTTTTAGGAACTGGAACACACAGTTGTATACCCTAATCCAGAGCATCGCAAAATACCCAATTGGTTACATTTACCCATTAAGTAGGTATGATGATGGCAACGAAAGGATTGGGATGTTTTTCAGCTTTCAGAAATTGTGTACAGATCCTTGCAACGTTGCTGTGCATTATCATTCTGCAACATAAGGTCTCATCACGGTATCTCTGTGCATTCAAAATGCCATCGATAAAATGCAACTGTGTTCTTTGTCCATAACATACATCTGCCCATACCATAACCCCATCGCCACCATGGGCCACTCGATTCACAACATGATCACCAAACCGCTCACCCACACAACGCCATACACTCAGTCTACCATCTGCCCTGTACAGTGAAAACCGGGATTCATCCATGATGAGAACACCGCCCCAATGTGCCATGCTCCATTAAATGTGGGCATTTGCCCACTAAAGTTGGTTACAACGAACTGCAGTCAGGTGGAGATGAGGATAATGAGCATGCAAATGAGATTCCCTTCTCACCTGACAGTTTCTGACAGTTTATGCAGAAAGTGATTGATGCAGAAGCTGTTCGGGAGGCAGGTCAGACACTTTTGGAGGTGAATATGCTGGATGTGGAGGTCCTGGACTGGTGTGGTTACACGTGGTCTACGCTTGTGAAGCCAGTTGGATGTACTGCCAAATTCCCTGAAACACCTTTGTAGATGGTTTATGGGATTTATTGTGAGGTGGATGGATTATCTCAGCCAAGAAGATATGCTCACTAACACAGACAAATTTGTGAACAGTATTAGAGATAAAAAAGGCCTTTTGTGTAATAGAAAAAGTCTTAGATATTTAAGCTCAGCTCATGAAAAATAGAAGAAAACTAAAATGTTGGGTTTATATTTTTGTTCAGTGTATTTTATTCTATGTTACATTCAGATGCTACTCAGCTTTCAATCCTCATGATTCTTAAGGAATCACATTTGAAGGTAAAACTTTACAGTTTTAATAACACTAAATCAGGTTAAAGGTGTTAGAAACTGATACACTAGCTCATGGTACAATTTTCCTTCCTCAGTTTATATAAACTTTTTTTTTCGTTTAATGTGTGTGTGAATTACAAAATCAGTTCATCATGCTGTGCATTTTATGATTCACCAGGGTCTTGTAAGACAATTTGAAAGAGACATATTTAATTATTCAAAAGGTTTTTTTCTTACTATTTGTCACCAAAATGTCCATAACACCTAAAACTTTAAAATAAGCCTCTCACTACAAATCAAATATTCTTTGATAGAACAAATATGTGTAATATCACTATTTCTGTCAAGAAAGGGAGCTTTATTTATCCTGTGACTGGGTAGAGTGCTCTCACCTCTCCCTCCCAGATTCAGCAGCCAGCGAACTGAAACTGGAACTATGAAAAGCTCTGGGTGAGTATGACTGGTTAAAAGAGGTGTCAGTCACTCAAGAGTTTTCTTCTACTTTCTAGATGTTTTGCCTAGTCTGCTCTTATACTATAGGTGCACAAGAAATGTAATTCAAAGAGATGAAGTTATTCTAAGCCAACAGAGCGCACAAAATCTATGACGGGACACCCTTAGGTTTGCATTTGGAAAAGAATTCTAATAAAAAATGTAGATTTGCTAAAAGCTAAATCATTCCTATTAAGGTTTTTCCTGTAGTGGAAGGCAAGAAATGTTTAGGTTTTTAGATTTTTAGGAACTAGGAACTTAACTATTTAATTAAAAAACAGTCCAATCTGACAGATCAACAAGTCATATTTCTCATGGTTCTCGTAGTTTTGGTTTTTAAATAAATCTCTAGTATACATTGAGATGCATCATCAGTGATGGGTTTTAGGTCTTTCAACATCAGACCCCCTCTCTCAAGTGACCTATCTGGATTGATCAAGACCCAAATTGCATTCCAGCAGCACCAATCCATGGCCTAGCCCTTGCTGGTTGAACGTCCAGCAAACCCCTGGCAGCCCACCTCAATAGGTTTGCAGTGAGTCCACAAGTCCCGTCTTCTGCAGGCCTTTACCAGGTCTTGGTATTTCGTCTACTTCCTCTCATACATGATCACCTGCACCTGGCATCTGGGTAGTCCAGGCACAGCCTTGTCTGGGTGAAATGTTCAGGGACCTTTAGTTGTTTACCCAGGTAAACTCCCAACTCCCAGTCTGGGGCTGTGGAAAGCAGGCCTGACTTTGGTCTGTGGTCACGAGTGGGGTTCCTCTCCAGTGGTGTGGTGACTGCGTTCACAACTGCCTTTAGCAGCCAGCAACACCGGCCATCGGCCAAGACTTTGGGACAGCTGCTGAGGAGGTGTTGAAGCGATCCCCTCCTAGCACCCGGGGGAAGGAAGGAGTCTCAATCAGTCAAAAGTGCTTGACTCAGGCAAGCCGTAAAAAAAAGATACTGCTAAGGGCCATGATGGAAATGGTCCAAAATTATAACTTAGGACCTGAACCCCTAACAGCCTTAGTAACAAACAGAACAACCATGACAGAAGAACAAATTAATTTACAAAACAAAACCAAGAAGTTAAAAAAGAATTAGATAAAGAGTAAAAAATATAAGTATAAATACAGTGAACAGTGGACATTAAAACCTGCAGACCTCATAAAATGAGTCTCAGGCTATAGTGTCAGCAAGCACTAATCACTCAGTTAAAAATGCTAATTACCAGGAATCGAATTACAAATATAGGTCTTGCGGCACAGAGTACCAGACTCACAAGTGGCCATAATAGAGTGTAGGCGTGCTCTACAGCGAACATGACCACAAGGCCATGAGATAATGCATGAATGCCAGGAATGAAGATAACTTTGAGCTCTTCAGTCAAACCAAATCACAGAAATACTACACACAGAAAGACCAAATCAAATGAGCTCCAAATCAAGCAAGTGCAGAATACTGTCCAGCACGGAATCAAACAGAAACATGTATCGCCATTATCGATTTGCTGATAATTTGGAGTGAAACAAATCCAAAAGCAGCAAAGTTTAACAGGCTGGAATCATAGATCAGATGTATAGGAACAACAGAGATGTGGAATAGGAACACACTAGAAACTTAGCAAGCTAGTGATTTAACAGGCTATAGCAGAGCCACGAAACACAAGTTACACAAATAGCACCGATTCAAAAAACAGCAAATAATCAAAACAGAAGTGTAGAATGCCTAATCGCAAAAATACAGGGTGAAAAAATACATCCAGAAACGGAACAAAAGGCCTGTTTTTAAGCCAGATGGGTCAGATTCTGGCTGGGTCATGCTGTTAAGGTTTATGGGGGAAGCAGACGAAACTAAGAGCATTCAGGACGTGAATCCCTAACAGCCGGACTGGCAAATAGGACAACAACCAAACCAGAAACCAGCTTGGGTTGGGATGCTTATAGCATAACACAAAAAATTTAACTGGAAAGCACCCAGTAGATATCTGAGCTAGAATGATGTAGAAACTTGAGCTTAGAAGCACATGGTTTGGAGTTTGAGCTAGATGCCCAAAACTTGGAACATAAACTTGAATGTGCAGGGCTGGAAATAACTGAAAGTTAACAGAGGCCTGACAAACAGATGAACTAGTGTTTGATAGTGGCAAGTGGCAGCTCTTAAATAGTCCCAAGCAGTGAAAACTCATCAAACAGCAGGTGTGAGTAATCCCGGATAATTAAAGAGTGTTGAGCACCTCCAGCTACTAGGTGTAGGAGGGAGCGCTCACAGCTTTCACACACAGGCACCGATGCAACTGAAAAGTGTTTGGAACCAGAAAGCAGGTAGACCAGAGCGAAAACCAACAGATAAGAGTGTCTTCAGTAAAGTGTGGAGGTTCTGGGTAAAATAATTAAGCAGGAGAAGCATAAGACTCTACCAGTGTGAACAGTATTTTAATTATGAAAGGTGATGAGGGAAAATTGTATTGCAAAATAATACAACCTCACAGTAAACAGGACATTAGAGTATATTAAATCATTTACTAGTGATTTCATTACACTTCATTTTAAAAGCAGTGAGTGAAAGCATGAAAAACTCAACCCAATGTATACACACACTATTTTGAGCACAATTTGCAATTTCAAAGCTAAAACTATATATAGGCATGTCATTGATATTAGCTTCATCTAGCAAATGAGGCAGAACAGAATCTACACTTCTGTCACCTGAGGACCAAAGGCCACGTGTCTTCTTTTGCAGCCCTTAGTTTAGAATAGAAGTCTGCCTATGCCAGTATTGCTCATTTGAACATCAAACAGAACAGAAGCAGAGCTACATAGATGAGTAGTTAAATTGAAGCCTGTAAATTAAACTGACAGGACTGATGATTCACCCGAAAAAGGAGGCTGTAAATACTAGAATTTGTTGAAAGCATGACAGAAGGGTTGACAACTTATGGAAATTGTCTGCCTCCACAACTATTTCAGTTGTTTTGTTATACAGGTTCCCTCCCTCATCATTTCAGATTTCAAAAGGTTTTTTTCAGATACAAACAATGACAATGACTTGGTCATGTCACATGCTTAAACATGTTTATTCTTCAGTTCTCATCATTTTATTTTGATTAAACAATCTGAACAAGGTTAAATGTTACAAAGAAATACATAACATTTCTACAGAATAAAAGCCTGCTTTAAGTATTTCTTTCATTGGTTTAATTATTCCTTCATTTAAGATGAGATACAATTAGATTCATTAATAATCCATGATGGAAAATTGGAGTTTTCCAGAAGCAAATTATATAATACAGTCAGTACAGTTAGATAGATAAATATAATACAGTCAGTACAGGGGTTGCGGCCAAACCTAGGAACAACCCTAGACAGGGCGCCAATCGATCAAAGGGCACACGCTCAGTCACGCACACAGTTACACACTAAGGGTCACTTAAGAGACACCAATTAACCCAACACTCAATTCTTTGGACTGTGTGGGGAAACTGGAGTAAACCCACACAGATACAGGGAGGACATGCAGACTCCACACAGAAAGGACCCAGGCCGCTCCACCCTGAGATAGAACTCGGGACCTTCTTGCTGTGGGACAGCGGTGTTACTCACCATTCCTGCATGCCAACACAGCATATTTAAACCCTGGCTTTCCTGATTTCTCTTTGGAACATGTTGCAGGCATCAAATTTAAAATGAACAATGAAGTTTGAACATTAAATATCTTGTATTTGTAGGGTATTCAATTGAATATGGGCTGAAAAGCATTTGCAAATCATTGTATTCTGTTTTTATTTACGTTTCACACAATGTCCCAACTCTGGGATTGATGTTGTACTAAAGTTACAAACAAAAAAATGTTGTAAGCCTGGTTTCACAATCATGTCCAGATTTACTAAAAGTGGACTTGAATGTGAGTCAGTTTAATTTAGTTTCTTATGTGTTTTGTCACTAGCAACACTAAAAGGTATTGGAGCCACTAGTGGACCCAGAGCAAGAACCGATTCCTTTGAATTCAATTCAATTGTCTCAAAGCAGCTTTACAGTAATACATTATCTAAAAGGCCAATCCCAAGTTTAGCAAGCCCAGGGCAACAGTGGATCATAGCCACCATACACAACCCAAATTGCAAGAAGTTGGGACACTGTGTAAAAAATAAATAAAAACAGAATATGATAATTAGCAAATCCTTTTCAACCCATATTCAATTGAGAAACTTGTTTTTGTTTTTTTGTAAATATTTACCCATTTTAAATTAGATGCCTACAACACGTTCCAAAAAAGGGCATTTTTGATATATAGCTTTCGCTTTGCATAGCAGAGTTTTTACTTGCACTTGTAGATGTAAAAATTAACTGTGTTCACTAATAATGGTTTTCTCAAGTGTTCCTGAGCCCATGTGGTAATGTCTGTTACAGAATGATGTTTTTAACGGAGTGCCGCCTGAGGGATTAAAGATCACAGCCATTCAATGATGGTTTCCAGCCTTGCCGCTTACTTGCAGAGATTTGTCCAGATTCTCTGAATCTTTTGATGATTATAATGGACTGTAGATGATGAAAATCCAAAATCCTTGCAATTGCATGATGAGAAATGTTGTACTTAAACTGTTAATCGTTATACGATTTACTCACACAGCTGTTCTTGTTGATGCTTGTGAGTGCATCACTGATAAATCCCATTATAAGGGGAATTCTGTTGAAATACTGCTTCCTAAAACTGATCCATCATTATGTAAGTCTAAACCATACTGTTTTCAGCTCATCACTATTTACCGCCCTCCCATTCCTTCCAAAACACAACATTCCCACCACCATGCTTCACCGTAGGCAAGACACACTTGTCTTTGTACTTCCCACCTGGTTGTCCCACTAAACGCTTGACACCATCTGAACCAAATACGTTTATCTTGGTCTCATCAGACCACAGGATATGGTTCCAGTAATCCATGTACTCAGTCTGCTTGTCATCAGCAAACTGTTTGCAAACTTTCAGTGTATCATCGTCAGAAGAGGACTTCTTCTGAGATTTCAGCCATGTACACCAATTTGGTCTGAGCACTGACAGGTTACAACTTGGGTTACACCAAGTTTACACTGTTATACAAGCTGTAGACTGACTACTGTATATTATAGCAGAGTGTCATATCTTCAGTGTTATCCCATGAAAAGATATAATAAAATAAGTACAAAAATGTGAGAGGTGTACTTACTTTTGTGAAATACTGTATGTATGAATGTATTTTGCATTGTAATTTATATCATAGCCTATCATAGCCTATGTGATAGCCTGCTAGAAAAAAGAAACTGCATCACTTATGAAATATTGGTGCAGTGTTACCAACTTAAAGATTTTGTCATTTTATTTAGCGACTTTTCAGACTTTTTTTTTCAGAAAAAGCAAGTAGTGAAAAATCTTTTTGAACAAACCTTAGCTACTGCCCATAGGAAATGAATCACAGAAACTGTCCAAATGCATCATCTCCAAATGCTCCAAAAAACAAAAGCAGAGCTGCACATTCAGTACGCAGGGCATCTGAGTATAGTTTCCATTCTGTCACTTGTCAGTACATTCATCAATTTGTACATACTGTTTTTCTTTTAATATATGTATACAATTTGTCTGGTTTATCCTGTACAGAGAGAAAGATAGAAGCAACAAGATGCAAACTAAACAAACTGCGAGCAAGTAGTATGTAAATACGCAATGAAGTTGCATAGAGGCAAAATAAAGTATTAAGTTTTCAAGGGAAATTAAGCGACTTTAAGAAGCCTTTAGCTGTTTTCTTCTGAAAAAAAAGACTAATCTGTGGCACATTGCATCCAAAATAATGTACTTCCATAATGAACAGTAAGAAAGCACAGGAAAGGGGAACGAGAACAGGGTTGTGGATGGAACGTACAACAGGACAAACAAGCAGTTTTACAAACCGGATTCCAAAAAAGCTGGGACACTAAACAAATTGTGAATAAAAACTGAATGCAATGATGTGGAGGTGCCAACATCTAATATTTTATTCAGAATAGAATACAAATCACAGATCAAAAGTTTAAACGAAAAGAATGTAGCATTTTTGTTATGATATGTGTTGTGGACCCAAAGATGCGAGAATTAAGGAACCCCACGACGTATAATAAGAATGGAAAAAGGTAATCACGAAAAAGGGAATAACTAAAAGGGCAGAGCAAAAGGCTCTCCACTCCACAAAACACAAAAGGGGAACTCGTGAAGCTGGGATGAGTCCCGAATGGGAATGGCACCCTCAGCTGGCGAGATAAAGGTCAAGCGTGCTCAGAGCACGACGAGTCTCCCAAATCAAGTGGCGCTGGAGTGTGAGCTCGAGCGTGCAGTATGGCACGCGGAAGAGGAACCGGGTCGCGTCCCAATAGGAGCGCGGAGCCGGCTTGAGGGAGGCTCGACAGGGGCCGAGCGAAGACTGGAACGAGAAACCTATGATCTTTCCCTACAGGGCTAAATATACCTTCGAGGTTCCCCTCGTACGCATCCGTAGGCTCTAAACGCCACAGGATATAACCGACTACCTAAACGAAGGAATAAAGGATGTGAACGAGGAGTTCTGCGTTCCCTAAATGAGGCGCAACGCGACTGAAGGACCGTAAGTTCGTTGAAGACGTGGCAATGGACAATGCTGGGAGTTCCAGTTTTATAGTAGAGCCCCCAGGTGTACGATATCACGTCGTTAAACACACTCCCGATATAAACCGCCTTCACCGGACGCTCTGTAATGGCATCTGGACCGACCGCGAGCGTATCGGGCGTCTAAGGTTATTTCCAAATTTCATGGCGTCAACAAATCCAAAAAAAGTTGGGCCAAGACCATTTTTACCACTGTGTGGCATTCCCCCCCCCCTTCTTCTTACAACACTCACCAGACGTCTGGGGACAGAGGAGACCAG
>JAUZST010071380.1:0-21762 GCA_034779995.1 Parotocinclus haroldoi
TGTAATCATGTGGCATCTACATTATTTAGTCCAGTAAAAAAAATTGTTGGCAGTTGCTCATGACCCCGAACTAGTGCTCTCCCATTCAGCCACACTGGTTTGTATCCTGTAGGATTTGAATTACATTTCAGGGTTGCAAGGATTCTTATTGCCACCAAATTCAACACTGAGTTTCAGGGTGTGGTCCTGTTGAAGGCTTTTCCTGGGTCTGTCAGTCTGCATCTCTGCCTTTCTAGACTCAGAGTTCCTCATAAGAGTCTGAGACTGTAGCGTGTTAGACCATGCATGACAATGTGCTGTGCTCTTTTGCTTTAGTATCACAATAGTGATAAAAAGTGCAACATAACGTGTACAGAAAAGAAAGTACAGATTAGCCAATAAAATGGTTCAACAGATTGCTAGAGGAGAAACAAATTCAAGGTAGGTGGGACTCTAACCACCGAACAAAGTTAATAAATGTGTTATGTAATTTGATCAAGGCTAATCAAGGTTAATGGCTCCTTACTTTGAAAATATTGACGTTACCGCCTAGAAAATGCATTTCATTGAACAGTTTGTTGTAGTTAACAATGTAGTTAAATGCACGGTCATGGCCAAGGATGTCTGATGAACACAACAGTTTTGGTTAAGCAGATTAATCCCACTTGTGTTCACAGCTAGAGCAGGGGCGAGGGGAGCAAAAGAGCAGGCAAGCTCAGATGAGCGACACCATGAGAGTACTGGAGGAGGAGGTTAAAACACTGGGCAGAAAGCTTACTGTCAGTGACGATGAACTCAGCCGCCTTAGGAATGAATGCAGCTCGCTCAGGTTAGACACAGCATGTTGAAATTCAGTGACATGTGTATTCGTCAAACTAGAATTTTTTTCTTTACTTTAAAAACTGTATTTGATTTATTGTCAGTACTGGTATGCACCACATAACCTCAATTCTATTATACATACTCTGGTCTGTTCATATCTTTATCTTTATCATTAATGTTATTAGCCTACGTAACCTGTATGTTAAATTGCCATATACATTAGCTCTTGTACTACAGCATGTGTAATGACACATGCAACAATACAGCCTTTGGTGGAGAAAGCTGTTAAAAACATGTTAAACACAGAGTTTCGTTAAACACATGCAGTGTCAGCATGAGCATACTAAATCATGAGAAATATTTCGCTGCCATCGTGCTCCTTATAAGCACCAGGATTTAACTCCTCAGATGAATGACGTCATTCATCGCTTGGGACAGATTAGTTTCTCATTGTTGAAATCTTGAAATTATGTTGAAAAGCTTGAGTCAGAAGAACCAGGAATTGGCAACGCACTAGAGATACACGCAGAGCAACCAAAAACTGCATCTTTACTGTGCAACACGGGTTAAATGCGCTTGTTTCTTACAGCCTCTTGTAAATTCGACATGCTTTTCAGTTGTATCCTTTCCCATGAATCACTTTGTGCCATATTTACAACAGGAATGCATGCTGCTGTCACATAAAAGATAGCTTCTCAGTCCACAAATGTGTTTGTTAGGCAGACAGACATAGATTAAGGAGGGGCACAGTAAAGCAGTGAAATAAGAAAGTGAATCAATGCCAGAAATCATTGCACCCACCTGAGGTATCTTTTATACATATACATGATATAATAATAAAATAATATTATACACATAACATGCATCTGATTGCACCCTACTTCTTCCTCTCCTTTTGGGTTTTATGGCATATTGGTTCTTTATCACCACTGGACTGGATTATGTGCATTGTGGTTGGAAGGTCCCACTATTTAGTGTTATATTTAGGGTGCCCATGTTCAAAGTCAGAATTTTTGTTCAAATATGGGAGCAAAAAATATTCAGACTGTTGGATGTCTGACTTGTTCAAGTAAATAATAGTTTGAATTTACAGGTTCTGCTATATAGGAAACACTGCAGTATCTTGCCTGTTTAGTCAGTACTGGTATAGCATACCACAGTATTCCATAAGATGTAGCATATAATATGCTGTTCGGACAATTACATTATGTGCAATGTCACAGAACATAGAGTATACCTGCATCAGATATTGCAGAAACAATGTGGGACCCTGCAACATATGTGTTCAAGCTAGCTATTAGCTAAAAAAATGATGCCCATTGACTTGTGCTTGTGCTTGTAATTTTGCCAGGTTGTCTAATAGCCGAGCAAATAATACTCTAAGTGAGACACAGAGGCGGCTGACCACCAGGATTGGAGAACTACAGAGAGTGCAGGAGAATAATAAGCAGTTGGATGAAAGAAATGGTAAGAGCGTCTGTAATTATTACATCTTCAGGAAGTGGCACAAAGTTTAGGAAGCCACAACAAACTCAAAGTCAGAATAAGTTCAAAGTGTGACTACTGACTAGTGTTTATCCCCAGTTCACACAGGATTCTTCTAATTATTATTTCTGCCATTCTAAATCCTAATTCCTTTGTCGAAGAGTTTTAACAAAGTTCATTTTCATAACCGTGAAATGTCAAGTCCATGATTTTTCAGCCCCTTGACATGCTTTACTGGTTATGATGCCTTTATGATGGATCCAGGTACCAAGACCTTGTCAACGCCTTCGGAAGGACCCGCCTAGTTCTTGTTTTTGTCTCATGTTGCTGCAGAAGGTCCTTACAGGACAGGATCCAGTCATTAATGGGTGCAGGGTCTGTGACACAACAGGGGTGTCCCTGTTAACTCTTTAGTCTTAATCCATAAATGTAACCAGTTCTGCCCAGTAATGATGCATTTACATTTACATTTCCAGCATTTAGCAGACGCCCTTATCCAGAGCGACTTACAACTGATACAGTCTTACAATCCAAGCATTTGTGGGTTAAGGGTCTTGCTCAGGGACCCAACTGTGGCAGTTTGGTAAAGATAAGATTTGAACCCTGGACCTTCTGGTCCAGAGTCCAGTACCTTAACCGCTGGGCTACCACAGTCCTATGCAAAGGTTGTTGCTGCTTTCACCATGGAATAGGTATTGCATGTCTAAATATATACTTTCAGTAGTCAGTTGTTCAGAGACTATTATTATGAAGGAACTGTAAATAAAATTGTCTGGGGTTTTCAGTTCTGGAACTACATCTCCCAGAATCTCCCAATCCCCATTCGTCAGTGTCAGGGTTGCAGGAAACCAATGCCTATCCTGGTATTCAGGCATTAGAATACCCTTGACAGGGTGCCAGTTCATCTCAGAGTCACTAGGGGTGACTGTTGCAGCATTGGAGGACTGTCCCTTTCCCATCTTGGTCATAACATGCTTAATTTAAGTTACAAATAAGTATCATTGTTTAACTTACCTTAGTGTATTGCTTACTGTGTGTATGTGCAGATTTACTGAAGAATGAGTTGGTAGTTCTCAAAGAGGAGCTGAATGTGCTACAGCACACTGTGTCAGAGCTAAATCAGCACCAAGATACTCTACAGGTACAGCTGGAGAGAAAGAATGAAGAGCTTTCCTCCACTATCTCTATCCTAGAAGAAAAGGTAACCATGCTTATACATACATATGTAAATTCACTCTTAAACCTCTGAATAAAACAAATAAGTCAGTCTGAAACAATGTCTGTGGCATTACATGTTATATTTGTTTTGTTTTGTTTTAATATTATTTAGGATGTACAAGCACACTCTGTCATTCCTTTTATCTATTATTTAAGGAAAACACAATCCACACTCAGAAATTACAAATTGAGGATCTGGAGATGACTGTAGAGTAAGTAATTGCATATCATCTTGCCAAAAATCTTGAGTGGATGCTAAGACAATGTTGTTTTGTACTTTTATATTCTATCATAAGCTTATCTTTGCCAAATAAATATACAGTATCTCACACAAGTGAGTACACCCATCACAGTTTTGTAAATATTTTATTACATATTTTAATAGGAAACCTTTGATACGATGTATATTAGTCAGTATATAGCTTGTTTAGCAGTGTACATTTGCTGTGCCTCAAAATAACTCAACACAGATAATGACACCTATGTGTCAATGTCTAAACCCCCGGCAACAAAAGTGTTTTCCAGCACTGCCTTAACAACATGCCTTCCTGGGAATGGAGTTCACTAGAGCTTCACAGCTTGCCACTGGAATCCTCTTCCACTTCCCCATGAGGACATTCACAGAGCTGATGAATATTAAAGATCTTATGCATCTCCACCTCCGTTTGAGAATGCCCTACAGATGCTCGATAGGGTTTAGGTCTCCAAACTTGCTTGGCCTTTAACCTCGGTTTCTTTATCAAGACAGCGGTCGTTTTGGGGTCGTTATCTTTTTGGAATATTGCCCTATTTCCTTAGTCTGCTGTTTGCAGGCTTTCTTGTGCATCTTTAGAAAAGGCTTCATTCTGGGACGACGGCCATGCAGACCAAATTGATACAATGTACAGTGAATGATCTGAGCACTGACAGGCTGACCCCCACCCCTTTAACCTCCAGATGTAGCACTCCTACATCTATTTTCAAAAGCCAATCTCTGGATATGACACTGCGCAGGTGCACCCAAATTCACTATTAAACCATGGCGAGGCCTGTTCTGAGTGAAACCTGTCCTGTAAAACAGCTGTATGGTCTTGGCGACCGTGCTGCAGCTCACTTTTTGTATGTGGACCAACAATTTTTTTTCAGCTACACCTCCACGAGCTGCTATGTTTAACTTCTAGTCACCAGTTTGAGAGGGTGATAACACCAAATTTAACACACATGCTACCCATTCACACCTCATACCACAAATTGTAACAATAATGAGTCACATGATACTGGGGAGGGTAAATTACTAATTGATCACAATTTGGGCATTTTCACTTGTTGTTGCTAATGGTTTAGACATTAATGGCTGTGTGCTGAACTATTTTGGGGGCACAAATGTACACTGTTATACAAGTTGTAGACTGACTCTGACTCTTTACATTGTATCAAAGTGTCATACCTTCAATGTTGTCCCACGAGAAGATATAATAAAATAGTTACAATAATGTGAGGGGTGTACTCAGTTTTGTGAGATGCTTTATATGTTATTGTACTGTGTTGATGCAATTGCCCTTCATCAGACCCAATGCAATGGTGTCATCAGACCTACTTTACTGGGGCGCATGCTCTATTAAAATCACAATGGTAAAAAGTCATTTAATCCAGAACTGATGTGCAGAACTACAGGACACCACATAAATTCAGAACAGACTACATTACCCATAATACTCTAGCATCTTTTTATACAAAAAAGGTTTGCAGCTTTGTATTGAGTAATGGACAGCCACAAATGTTAAAAAAAAACAAGATAAAGAGAAGTATATATTAGATTACTAAAAAGCATCAGTTACATTAGCATAAACAATTAATGCATTAAAAGTCAAGCAACAGTCATTTTTTATGCACAGTTGTGCCTCTGTGGCTAATTGGAAAGCAGGGGGGTACAGTTGTACCTTTCTAAATTCAGTGTGTGGCACAGTACAACAAGTAGTCTAGAAATACAGAGGTTCAAGTCCGAACTATAGAACCTCCTAAATAGCATACAAGCTTACAAGTACCAGTGTAAAACATGTTAATAGAGTACAGTAGCAGATACAGTTTTATTTTTATTTTATTCAGATAATTTTACTTTAGATACCGTATAACTAATGTAATACTGGTGAATAAATTGTGTTCAGAGATATGGCAAGGAGCAGGGAGCAAGAGCTGGACACAATGAGGAGGAAGCTGTCGGGCTCAGAAGAAGAGCTGAATGCTGTGCTGAAAGTGAAAGATGCTATGCAGAGAGAAAACACACAACTCAGAGAAGAACTGGATCGAATACGTTTGGACAACCAGGTCAAAAAATCTTTATCTAGATGCATTTTATAGCATTTTTATGTACAATCTATTCCGCAGCCAAATGAGCTGACGTGATGTAGTACACAATTTTTGGGAAAGGGAATGTTCATACATAGAGAAAACACTGTATCAAGTAATACACTGCTCACAACAAGTAGGGAATTTCTCAAAATGAATACGGAGGGTCCTACAGTAACTGCTGGTCAATCTGATCCTGTCCACGCCCAATCGCTGTCACTGTGTTTTGGCAGTCTTGGGTGACCAAACACCCTACTGAACAATGTGGGACACTCTCATCCAGTTTAACATGTTTCTGTTCACCCCCTTGAATATATTACTTGCTACTCAATTATTTTCAACTCATTTGCATAATTAAACAACAATCTTTGACTTATTTAAATTATTTGCATTTCTGATGATAATGTTTATTGAAAAGCTTCTTTAACCGCTTTATATTTATTTTGAAATGTCCCCTCATTTTTGTGAGCAGTATATGTAAATTCCTGTTACAGAACAGTGATAACCCTGGACGAGTTTGTGTGACTCAATCTAATATCATGTGGCATTGAATTCATTTGCATTGATTTTTCTGTCGTAGGCTTTGCAGCTAAAACTTGATGAGGCCACCCAGGAGATCAAGAGCCTGGAGCTGAAAGTGCAGAACTACGTGTCCGATGTCTCTCGTATCGAAGACCTGCTGTCATCCAAGGTTATACAGCAATATTTGATTGACCATTTTAAGCTGTATAGTTGCATGTTTTTTCTTGTCCAAACTTTTACTGACAGTGGTGCTCAAAGGTTTCTGCATACACTGCTCAAAACAATTAGTGGATATTTCAACTTTTTGTGATCAGTGTATATATTTAGGTTAGGAGAACTCAGACAGGAATTATACTTGGTCATTTATTGAGGTCATTTGTTATTGGGTGTTGAAGAAAATTTTCCAATGTTACACACAGGTAGAAGAAGTAGTTCATTTAAAGGTGAAATTAGGTGTTTTCAATCAGTGGGATCACAATTACGGAAGAGTAGACTGCATTTAAAGGACGACATGGCAACACGTCAGAGTATCATAGCATGAACGTGAGATTTTTCAGGACTATCTAGAAAAAGGGTTGTTGACGTTCATAAGGCCGTCTACCAACAAATATCACTCCAAGACTTAATCATGTAATAATCTACGAGGTCACAAAATAATCCAGGGTAACAAGCAACTAAACGACTTTATTACATATGCCAACGTTAATAAGTAAAACACTGAAGAACAATGTGAATGGCAGGGTTACTGGAATGTCATTTAGTGGTACCCAAAAGAGATTTTTTTAAACATGTTGGTGATAGTATCAGGGTTTAGGTCTGTTTTGCTGCATCTAAGTCAGGCCAGCTTACTGTCATTGTTGAAATAAAGAATTGTGAAATATATTAACAAATCAGCAGGTCAAGCAACAAGACAGTAACTGTAAGCACACGAGTCGTTCTCCAAAAAAAATGGTTAAAGATGACTGCTTCAAGTGACTTAGAATGGTCAAATTTTTCCATATGTCATTCAATCCATATAAATAGTTGGGTTAAAAGTTATTATTTGAACAGAAGCACGGATAAGGCTTAGGAGCTCATGATGCTTGTGATCCATTACTCCGTGCCTTCGTAACTGTATTCATGTTTTGAGCAGGAACGTGAGTGCAGAGAGCTGCAGGATTGCCGGCTGGAGCTCCGAACTTCAGATTCAGAGAATCGTAGACTTAAAGAAAGAGTGGACAGCCTGGAGACCAGTCTGCAGGAGGTATGTGGAGAACATTTCCAAAATGATCCCCTATACATTATACTGTAATGTTTTATTATAGTTCTTTGTTTTAACTGAATATAAGAGACTTTAACTGCAAGATTTTATTTTCAGTATAAACTGTAAAAAGTAGGAAAAGTATTTCCATTTTGTTTTCAAACTTATTGCCTATGTAATCTGAAATTAGAAGTTGCCTCTAAAATAAATATATGCCAAAATGTGTAAAATGACATTTATAAAAACTGCTACTGAAACCAGAAGCAATCCAGGGACACTACGTCTAGTCCATCCAAAAGCAAAGGTCAGGAATTCACATTAGTATAAGCATATGGTTTATGTGAAGAACTTACTTATAATAGTTTTATTTTAATTATTAAATAATTTGACTAAAACTTTGATAGTGCTCCTGAGGTACAGCAGCAATAAGTCCTTATGGTACCTTCAGACACAGTCAGATGTGGCAGGTAATTGCATGTGTCTGAGGGAGGGGAAGCTGCACCATCCCGTGTACATTTGCCTGTACCTTTTGAATTCTGGAAAAGGTCCCTTCCTGATGGACCTCAAGCAAGATAAAACAGAAGTAAAATGAGAACACATGTACAATTCTAAACTATTAAACACAAATTATCCTGTGCATGTGGATTATACCATTGTAAACGGAGAGAAACATTAAACAAAGCAAAACAAAACATTTACTTAGTCCCTGGCCTCTGGTTACTACAGTATTTGTTTTGAGCTTAGTATGTTCTCTTTATAACTGCATGGGTTAAACCTAGTAATTTGTTTTCTTCTAACTTTCCAAAAATCATGGCAGTACATGGATATGCTTTACATATCAGTTACTGTATAAATAGCACAGATGTGCAGGGGTTTAATGCTCTCATCTCACAGATACAGAGACCCACTCCCAGCCTTGCATCCTGTGCTGCCAGTTAGACCCTGACCCCCTATGAAAGAATGAAGTTCAGAATATCAAACAAGATGATCTATGTCACTTTAGAGTAACGAACAGAACAAGTAGCCTGATACAGAGAACTGCAATGCACTAGTCACACTTCATGTCTCTGGCAGGCTGTAGGTGCTGAGCGAAGCTGCAATGCCGAGCTCTCACAGTTGAACCGTGAGCTACAGCAACAGGAGAAGGAGCTGCGACTAGCTCAGAGCGAGTGCTCAAACACACAACACAGCCTTGAGAAAACACGCGAGCTCTGTGTTAAACTGGATGCCAGCAAAGAGACGGTGTGTGCTGACTTTTTCACCATACTTACAAACACATGAGCAATGAGTGTGTATGAATAAAAGCATATGTTATGCAAACCTTGTGGAATGATATGGGCCTTAGATTCATTCACACCTAAACAAATCCTAATAATCCAGTTATAAAAAAAAGCTATAAAACAGTAATGGATATGTCTTGGGCATAGCAGATACAGATTTTTGTATTGGGGTCCTTGATAACCCACACCTCTAGTGCCCTGTCAATAACTGGACTCCTCTGGCAAAAATGCAGATTTTTTGTGCTAAGAAACCATAAATCTGGACTTCCAGTTCTGCGAAACCATCATCAACATCAGGACTCTGGGTTTCAGGGAACTGTACATTTGGACTTTTGATGCCTGGAAAGCATACATCTGGACTTTGTGTGCAGTAAAACCAAACATCTGGATATTCTGGGCTGGGAAAAAGTACATATGGACTTTTGGTGCAAAGAAACCATAAATCTGGATTTTTAGTGCCAGGAAATGAAACTAAAACAGAACTGAATCTGTACTTTAATGCCAGATTACTTTAATTACTATACATTTGGAACATCTTTTGATGCTTTGAAAAAAATCATACATATGGACCTTTGGTAACTGGAAACAATATATTTGGGCTTTTGGAGCAAAGCTGAACGCACCTTGAAATTCACCTCACCATAGATGGGATACGAACCAGAGTGAAAAGGAAAAGGATTCAGTGAAAAGAGTTTTAGTAGGTTAAATTTTATGTACTGTTAGGACCAGATGTGTTTCCTGGCGCAGAAGGTCCAGATGTTTATATGTGTTTCCATCTCGCCAGAGGTTCCCTGAGTCTCTGCACAATGTGGACTGGGTCTGTTGCATGTTACAGACTGAGGTGCCCCTAGGTGTGATTTTATTCTGCAAACAAATGTTTGCCATTTATTATTATCTGGATGAAGACCAGACCCTATTTAATAAATATATACACAGAATTCCAATGATGTTTTAAGAAGTGGCGCATTTCTCTCAGTATTTTTGTTGTTTACGTAACTCGTCAAAAGGTCAGGGCCATGTTTTTATTATTGCGACTGTGTGTTACGCTCTATCATCAGGTTCAGCAGGAGCTTGAGTCATGCCGAACTGAGCTGGGGCTCTTGCGAAAACAGCTGCTGAGGGAGCGAGAGAAAGATTTGCACAGACAGCTCAGCTCTCAGGAGAGACTCGCTGAGATTCAACTGCTCAGGGACAAACTCACTGTGGCTGACAGTAAGGCGTGAGTACACTTACTCTTTATCCTCAACAGTTACAAGTATTTTAAAAATTGATATCCACTGTTAATTGTATAACATGTGGCAGACAGCTTAGTTTATTAATATTGTGCCTTTACATGCCATTTTCCCAGGAACACTCAGAGCAGGGAGATGGCTCAATTAAGGTCTCGATCAGCACAGTTAGAGGCTGATCTAGAGGCCACCAGGAGGCAGCTCTCCACTGAACAGTTTGAAAGGTGAGGGAGGCTGTTTGTATTATTCATGTAGAAAATGCCAACTTTCCTGGACTGAATTACACAGAGCTGCTAGTGTATCAGGTGCACTTACCTTAGCCTTGCACGCCATGTACACTTGCTGTCCAGCAGTGGTGTAGAAGCTCATCCATGTTGGCCATTTGTTGATGAGATTACTCATCCATGCCATAAATTCACAGCCTTGGCACCCTTGGCTTATTTGCACACCACAAACCCTGCCGCCAAAGGACTCTGACATTCACATCCCCTGGTCAGGCAGAACAGGAAATGGGTCTGCCGTTTCTGTCTGTGTCCAAGGTCGTCGGCAGCACCTGTCTGTTTGTTTCTCAGTTTCAGCCTCGCCACAGGGTTTAGAGCCTCAGAGTTCCTTGTGTCCTCAAGAGTTGGAACTGTTGCATTTGCACCTGACCAGGGGCCCCCTCATGTGAAAATAATGTCACATTAATTATTATTATTAATTAATACACTTATTAATGTAGTCCAGTTTGTCAGCCTAGGTATACACAAATCATCTTATTCTTCTGGTGATGCCCTTTATATCATTTATATCACGGATCAATGCATATTTAGTGATAAGTGAATTTAATACCTAGATGCTGCAGTAGCCGCTTGAGTCCCTTGAGGCGATACGTCTACGATTGGTCTAGTCAAGACTGTAAATGGCAAAGCTGCAGGTTTATTAATACAAAACTACTTATTTCACAACTGATTTCCTAATGACTCTACCAGTCTGCTTACTGTTATTTATAGCAGCAAAATGATACACTTAAAGGCACTATAATTATTATCACACTACAGTGAGATAATTTGAAGGGTTTGGGGGTTCAGACAACATCCAGATTGCATAATATGCAGTTTCACAGATCATATTGTTACACAGTAAGTGACATATATCTGCATAACCAATTAAATAAATAATTTAAATATCTTGTATCTTTGTCATTTCTTTCTTCAGAGAACGCGTAGTGCAGGAACTCTGGCGACTGGGTCTGTCCTCATCCAAGCACTCTCCTATTTTCACCTCCACGCTCCGCTCCCCTCCTTCCCCCATTGGACGCTCCCTCATCCCTCAGACCTCTTATTCACCTGAGCATTCACTCCACATCCCTCCTGACCACCTGCCACTGAGGCGCTCACCAGACAGGTCTGTCCACCTCTCAGTGCTATCAGACTCAATGGAAACACACACCCACGAGCTCCATTTACCTTTACACAATGACAAACTGTGCGCCTCTTATTTGGTTACACTGCATTCGTTTCAGAGACCAAAAGGTGAACAATAATTCAATCATTTTTTTAAATCATTTAACCCAGTTCAAGTAAGCTCACTCACTCACAAGCAAAAAACACAGTAAGTACTTGCAAACTTCACACAGACAGTGGCCACACATGAACTCATGTCTCTGGAACTGTAAGGCAACAGCACTAATCACAGAGCTCAAAAGTATTAGGGCACCGTTCGATTTTTCAGAAATGGTATAATGACCATATACAACATATTGTCGCCAACTGGAGACAGATCTCTTTTCCACTGATTTTTATGCCAATATTTGTGCTCTTAATCATATCATAGCCTTTTCGCCCTGTTCCCCTTTGGGAAAAATTGTTATTGGGTGTTACCCTTCCTGATCAAGTCTCTTCAGACTGTAGAAGGGCTACCCAGACATCCCAGTGAAGCTGTCACATGCTGCTATTATTCAGGTCTAAGAGGACGTTACTGTTCTGGTTTATTCTAATAAAGAAACAGAAATAATTATATATTTTCATTATACAATTGCTAAAGAAAATCTAATCTAATGATGGCCTAAGACTTTTTCACAGTAATGTATTATCAATTTATCAATTTCACAGACGTGTATTGATAATATAATATAAATTACCTGTTATAAATGAATCATTTTTATCAACGTCTTTCCACAGGAGTGTTACTTTTAGAGATCTTCTTGACTAAGCAGACCTGGATGAAATGGACTGGGACACCACCACTTATTGTCTGGGGTAGTCAAATAAATTATTCTGTCTGAATCTATTTGAGCTGCTATCACTTGTCCTGGTGCTGATTTTTGATATTAAAATGTGATTCTCTGTTCCTGTCTTGCATTTTTCTTGCCACAATGCCATAATCGGAGTATTTAAAAAAAAACATTAATCTGAATCTGTAAAAATTAATTACGGATGCTAGGAGTTATATGACATGGTTATGTAGTAGATAGTGTTGGCGCCACCTAGCTCCAGGAACCCAGGTTTGATACGCTCCTTCTGTGGGGTATTTTCATTTACATTTATGTCATTTAACAGAAGCCCTTATCCAGAGCGACTTACAATTAATACAGCCTTACAATCCAAGCAATTGTGGGTTAAGGGTCTTGCTCAGGCACCTAACTGTGGCAGAGGTGGGATTTGAACCCTGGACCTTCTGGTCCATAGTCCAGAACTTTAACCACTAGATCACCACAGTCCCACAAAAGAAAATGGACATGTGGTGGCACTTGTGTATTCTGTGACGATATATACTGGTCACAAAAATTGGGGGATACTTTAAAATAAAATCTCTATAATGAAATATCATTAACAAATAAATGTTGTTCATCTCAAAGACAGAATGTTTGTGTTAACATTCAGCCAGATGTTTTGGTAAAAGTTAGGAAAGGGAGAAAAGCATCGCCTTAACAGCTGAACATGGAGGACAGCATATCAAGCACATTCTGTAGAAGTAATGGTCAAATTTCTGGTTTTACCTAATATCACTTTGAACAGGAATACATTCATGTTAACATGAAGCACACAATGATGCGCTTGCAGAATTCTCTACCACTTTGAAATCACCTTGAAAAAAAACCCAAGATGGCCACCATGTTGATGACAAAGCTTGAAAGGTGTACACTTCTACCATGATCTAAAATTGGATGACCATCTGCCAAACTGAATCTCAAAATGGATAGAAAGATTTGACATTTTGTATCTTGGGGAAAACTACTTTTTACAGAAAGTGCAGATTTCCTTTGAAAAACCAAAAGAGGAAAAACATCTCGATTAGGTTTGTTTGATTGACTATTTGGAAATAATAAGTCATTAGTTAAAATTATTCATACATACTCAGATCAGGCAAGCTTAGATTGTGGCAGGAAACCGAAGCACACAGAGTAAACACATGAGGACATGGGGAGGACGTGCATGTCAATTGAGAGTTAAAAGTCCTTGCAAGAATAGTGGGAAAAACGTACACGTGTACCTTGTCTAGTTATACTTGTGAGGACCAAATGTATTGATTATGGTAGAAAAACCTCCTCACTCTTTGCCACTCGTTAAACCTTTATTCGCTTTATTTTAGAAAAAACTGTAATTTGATTAACCTAAAGATTTGCTTTAGGTTACTGATATTAAAATTAAGTGTAGGATTAATGTGTGTGTGTGTGTGTGTGTGTGTGTGTGTGTGTGTGTGTGTGTGTGTGTGTGTGTGTGTGTGTGTGTGTGTGTGTACGCGCGGACTGTTGCCCCTTCTGGGGTCTCTAAAAAGTGAAAAGTGAATATGGTAAATTTAGCAAAGAAACAATATTGAAATGAACAGGCATACACATGTATTACATACTGCTCACAAAATTCTTGTATTTGTGCAGCTATATGGTATGTTTTTTATTTATTTGCATGGTATGTTTTTTTTTATTTATTTACATGGTATTCTTGTTTTTTATTTATTTACGTGCACGCACGGCTACCAAACAAAGCAGCACATGGACTGCGTAGATCACTACCGTTAAGATACTTTGCCCACGAGGTGGAGTCATGCGATTTGATGTGAATGACAGAGGTTTTGACCAATGGGAGTTTGAACCAGTTGAGTGGGCGTGTCTCCTTTCCGCGTGAGAGGCGAGTGACTGTCGCTTAAACGCACCTGCACGTCAGAGACGGCGCGCGCTGCTCCATACAGGTAAGAACAATATCTACTCTATCATTCACCTTATCATATCACAGTTGCAACATTTATACATCTACATACATACTGAAAAATAATCTAAATTATATATGCAGCGTTTTAACGTAACACAGAAGCTGCAGCTCACCAAAACATATGAAAACATATTTACACACTAATACTTGATATTCCGAAGAGTTGGTCCATTTTACCACACTGCTCAAAAAATAGGGGATATTTTATTTCAGTATATTTATTTACTCTACCAAACTACAGTATATATTAAAGTACTTTTAATTGCACAGGACCCAACAGATACTTCATATTTCAAAGACAGGTTTTCATGTTCATTAAGTAGGTCTTGAATTGTTTCTCTTTGTCATTTGAATGATAGTTTTTGTGCGTGGAAGTAGTAATAGTAGTAGTAGTTGTTGTTGTTGTAGTGTTGTTAGTTTTAGTCCAATTGCATTACTTTGCATTGCATTATTATTACATTTTATTTTTTTTAAAAGCTTACTGCTTTTTTTGGGCCATCTGTAACTTAAATGCATCTGACCTATTACAGACTTTATTCTGCCCTAAATAAAAAAGACAATGGGAGAGAAATGTGTACAAAACAAGAACACAAAACCAAGCCCAGTCATCTGAATTCAGTATTAGGTTTCATACACTGCATTCTGTTTAGCCTTAGTTGCACCTGATCTGATTTTGGACAATGTTCCTCTGTGATTTTGGGTTTGATTCAGTGTGCAGGTGAAACTGAACAGTGAATGATACAAATTAGTTGGAAGTTCTAGTCTGAGAAAAAAAACGATTTGAAACGATGTGCTGAAATTAGTTTGACTTGGAGCAACTAAAAAAGTTGTAAGTCAGTATTAGCTAAAAAAGCAAAAATGAATAAATAGCTGTGTCAATCTGATAACCTTGTGTTTCTGTACAACAGCAGGTTCAGTGAGATATTAGACCTCTTCACAGTTATAGACACCCTTGGTAGAGATGAGTAAAAAGTGTTATAATCTCTCAGTTGGTAAATTAGCTTAATCTCACATTGGAAAAATGTGAATTTATTAAAAACAAAATGTCACGAAAGCCTGTCTTCCCATCAATATTAAAAATTCTGAATTGATTACAATGTCTAGGAGCTTTCAATCAGCAATCAGCGACTTTAGGGAATGACTTAAAATAGCTACTCACCTGAAAATGTCCAGCACTACAGTTAGGGTAATATTTTTTTTTTTTAAAGTGGAATTGTGACAAACTTGCCTGGATGAGGACCCATGTTTATTTTGTCCCCATGCAGAGTTATGGTAAGAGAGGCAAAAAACCCAAAAGATCGCTGTTGGAGAGTTAAAGAAAATTCACCACATTTCCCAAACTACCATCAGACACCACCTTCATGCCACGAAATGATTTGGTAGGCTTGGCAGCAAAAAGCCTTTCCTGTCATCTAACAACAGACGTGAGCACCTGGAGTTTGCTATATGCAACTGGACCCTGGGAACCTGATTAGAGTAGAGAATATCACAGACTCCATTCAATCACAGAACGTTTGAAATCAAAGTCTGTATGCCTCTGCCAAGAAACTAGTCAAAGCCGTTATTGGATCTTCCAGCGGAACAAGTATCCAAAACAATTGTCCTGTTTAACACAAAAACAGTTTAGTGAGCATAAAAGCCAGCTTCTGCAATGGCCACGGCAGTTCCCAGATCTAAACCCCATAGCAAATCTGTGGGGCGAGCTAAAGAGGAGAGTGCACCGTAGAGGGCCTAGGAACCTGGATGGTCTAGATAGATTCCTTAAAGAGGAATGGTATCAAATTCTGTACAAAGTGTTCCATCCAATAACTGGGGCACATCATTATTCCTTGATAGTTTAAAAGTTAGACTTCTTTTAGAATTAATCTAATTTACTAACACATTTATGATTACTGTTTTATAACTTATTTTAGTCACCTGCCAGATGTGGCATTAATTGTGGAGGGGACTATACATGTATATGCATGTATACATTTTGTCCAATAGAAAAGAAATACCTTTACACTAGGGTCATGTGAAAACATATTTGTCAAGGTTTATGAGTTCACAGCATTTCACATGTATATTTTAAGTAGACCTGTGTAACTATGGCGCTTAGTGTTTAAGGTACTGAACTGTGACCTCAAAGGTCTAGGGTTTAAATTCCATGTCTACCAAGATGCCACTGTTGGGTCCTTGACCATGTCCCTTTAACCATAATTACAACCATTGTTCTGGACAAGGGTGTCTGCAAAATGACTAAATGTATCAGCTTATGTGCTATATTGAGCACTCATTTATGTGTAGCTCTGCTGTCCTGTGATTGTAATAATAATATAATAATTCAGTCATTATAAACATACAGATTTCTGAACAATGTTTGCAGTTTGTCAGGGCACATTATCATGCTAAAAGAATTCATTGCCTTTAGGGAATATGGTTACCATAAAGGGGTGAAGTTTGTTTTGGTAAGTGGTGCATTTCAAAGTAAAATCCACATCAATTCCAGCACTCCATGATTCCCAGACATTGCCCAGAACATCTCATGTCTGTGTAATTCACTTCACCTTTCAGTGGCTTTAATATTATGGCTGATCGGTCTATGTCTTGATACCTTTTTTAATGACCCAGTTATGGAAGACAGGGGTATGGTATATTTAAGTGGAGACACACTTTTAAACCGGAAGTTGGAGTTGTAAACGTTTTCAGACTTTTACATTTTGGTAAAATGGTACATGTGTGTTAAAGCTGAACTAGATTGGAGAAAATTACATAACAGTATGGTGGTGAACCCAGTGTCTGCCTACACCTGTAACCGAGAGCCTTCACACATTAGAGAGGCAAATGAAGAACAGACAGGAGAGCCTATCATAACTGTCAGTAGGTGACGTTTTAAAGAGAAAGGACAAGAGCAGCACTAATTTCATTGGAAGTCATTTAAACAGGTCTCCCGCCATCTGAATAGTCACAATGCGATGTACATACAAGGAGATGGAGATTTAAACTTTGTGACTTCTTAAAAAGTCTTCAGTTGGATGAAGGTCATAAAATGGATTGGACTGTGGTCACCTAGAGTTTAAGGTACTGACCTTTGAACCAGGCAGTCTAGGGTTCAAATCCTACCAAGCTGCCTCTGTTGTGTGATTTCTTGAGCAAGACCATTAGCCCTATTCCTTGCATTTGTATGTTTTATCAGCTGCAAGCCTGTCTAGATAAGGATGTCTGCTAAGTGACTTTTTGTAATACAAACGAAGGATGATATAATCAATTTGTATACCAAATCATTTAGCCTTTTTCGCAGCTAAATATTTCCAGTAACTTCTGATCAGTCCTGTATATTGGGTCCATTTTCTGCTCAAAAATGAGGGTATACTTCAAAATGAAATATCCCATAATGAAATAGTTTAAAAAGAGTTGAAGTTAAAAGTTTGTTTACAAATTTGCATAGCTTGATACAAACCTGCTGGAAATCTCAGGGACTATTTGTGTTGACTCAACTTTTATGAGGTTAATTGCTGGTGTATTTAACTGAGACATCTCTGGGAACCATGGTAGTGTTTTGCAGCAGGTGTGTGCTCTATATTTTTCCCATTTATATAATTTGCTTCATTTTAAAAAAGCCCTTAACCATTTGTGTTTATCTTTACTGTATGTTTAAATAGGAAGGAGTTGGATAGTTGAACTAGACAAGGAAAATCAAGAAGGCTACCAATCTACAACATATGTGATGATAGTTCTTGGTCAAAGCTTTAAATGTCTTTAAATGTAATGTATGCATTAAATAACGGCTCATATTAATTTGCTTAGGTGTGTTTTGCTGTTACGCTGATATTTTTTTCTTTACATTTGCAGAGGTCTTTACAAGGTCCAGTGGTTTTCATTAGGTTTTATTTATACTCAGCAGACTCTGATAATGGATAACACAGTTTGCTTTAAGAAGTCACATGACATTTAAAAATCTCACTTTTTCTTTCAAAACTCTGAAATATGCTGTTACATTGAACATGCACCCAAAATACCAGCATACATAGGATAAGATAAGATAACTTAAGACAGTCACACTGTTTTTGCGCTGTGGTAAAAGTTGTATTCAAAACAGTGATGCGGGTTCAAGCCCTTCTAATCCTACAGAGAAAGAATAACAAACAGGTCTATGTAAAATATTATATAAATACATGTTTTTATTTCATGAAAAAAGTAAACTAATCCAATTTAAGACTAAATTGTGACTTGCAAAGAAACCTGTAATAATTGAGCAATGTCAGCCAAGTCTACGCACAAAGTAAGAGACCATTTTCTGGCAAAGTAAACAAGGGTATCTTTAAAAAGTCCTTTTTTTGGATTCATTGACAATTTACATTGATCTCTATTTTGAAATCCATCATGTCAAGGTTAAGTTTCTGCGTTAAAGTTACTGTGCTGGTTGCGGAGCCTCTTATGATGAGTACTACTGTGCATTTTTCCCTATCACACCTATTTTTACAATTTCCATTCAGGGAGGCACGGTGGCGCACAAGTTAGCATTGCCTCACAGTTCCAAGATCCCCGGTTCGATCCCGACCCTGGGTTCCATCTATGTGGAGTCTTCCCTACCTCCCTGTGCATGCATAGCTTTTCTCCAAGTAATCCATTTTTCTCCCACGTTACAAAACCATGCTAATTGGTTTTTTTCCATAGTGTGTGAGCTTGTGTGCCCTATGATGGATTGGCGCCCTGTCTAGGGTTGTTATTTGCCCTGTGCCACCGGGAAGGCACCAGCTTTTCCGTTACCCTTACTAGGAAAAAGCAGATAAGTTCAAATGAATCAAGGTATCAAATGGCACAGCATAAGAACACTTAGGACCGGCCAAGCAGAGCTCATGCTCTTTGCTTGTATAACATGGTTGGGATTTGTCAACGTTGCCAGCTTGTGTTCCTGTGAAACAGCCCAGATGTAATATGATTCATATGATGGAATGTGCTGCACTGGTTCATGTTTTTTGGTTTAAGCAACACATTTTATGACACTGGCCATTTTTTTACAGCTATACACAGTTATGTTTGCTAGCTAATGTGTACTCTCGTATAATGTATGATCCTCATCCGTTCTACTCATGAAGTTTTCAGTGATGACATTAATACCAATTAAGATCAGACGACATGGTCATACAGTGTGGACTTATGAATAAGTGGGATGTTTTTTATTGAAGGGTGTGATTTCCTGTAATATTTTCATGATTCAAGCATTTTACATTCTCTCTCATTTATAGTCACAATCAGCACTCTCCATTTCTGGGGCCATGTTGTGTTTACAGAGCTGGCAGCGGACATGCTCAACACTGTGTGTTTAGAAAATCTGAAAAGCTTTAGTGTATACAGTTTGCAGTCGTTAAGGGAACAATCATTTTGAAATTCTACCCTCTTTTCAGAATGTCAAGGTCTGTTTCGTAAAATTCTGGTAAAATATGGAAAATGCAGCGAGAAGCAATAATAAATCGATAAGAGGATGATGAATTCCACCACCAAGCTGCGATGTTCCTCCACCATGCTTCACAGGTGGAATGAGCTTTTTAAGATATCTTCCATCGTTAATATTGAGCATTTCAGCCAAAATGTTTTGTCCTGTCTGTTATTAGGTCACCACCCCAGAAATGGCGTATTCTTTAACTATGACTATAAATAAGAGAGTAAGTAATGTTCAGCATGGTGGGTATATTACAGGAAATCACACCCTTCAATAAAAAGTCATATAAAGCTTTACACAAGTGCTAACTGCATGACAGTGTAGAACAGGAAAAAGATTTACATGATTTCTTCACACATCCTGCTATCTGTCCGGGCTGGTTTTTCAGTTATGCGTTAAAAGTCCTCGATAGAGACAATGCTGTTTCATTTATCTCTCTGAGCCAAAAGCAGCAGCCAGACTACTTGATTACTAGATCTGATACAAATATTTTAAAAGAAAAGCACATTAAATTATGACAAAAGAAAGCGAAAGTTTGTCCTGAACCTCAGAATTAAGACCTTAAGTCAACCGAGATGTTATACCATGGCCTAAAATGTATGTTATTGCAAGAAGTCCCAGAATGATCTAAATTTTCTCTTCACCAGGCACTCTGGAAGTCTGTGCAAAACTACTGACGAGACGTTATTTCTTATAAAGTATGTTCTAAATTATTATATGCACACTTTTTTCAGGGCGAAAGCAGCCTACTTTGACTATGTGAGAATTTCTGGGGGGTATGATGATACACAGGGAGGGTCTTCTAGTTTGCCGTAGTGTGTTTACTAAACATGGCTGAGGGAGCTCAGAACATACCTGAGAGGGGCGTTGCCCAACTCTGCAACACCTTGTATCTGGCCATGATGTGCTATTAGCTTAATCAGAATATTTTTTATGATTACATTTTATGAGTCAATAATTAAGTATTGGAGGTTGCTACAGGGAAAGGTTGTTTTTGTTTTTACGAAAGTCGTGTTACAACGTAATCAGAGATGACAAGCATTTTAACAAGGTTGTTGTCCTTACAATAGTCAGTCATCAACTTTTAACTGTCTTTATCACGGAGTGACCAGACAGAAGCCTTTCCTCAGTAAAAAAGCATGAATGCCCACCTTGGGTAAAAAAGCACCTAATGAACTCACATACTGTGAGAACAAGATTATTTAGTCTGATGAAAACCAGGCTGAACATTCAATCCAGATTGAGTTCTGCAGTGATGGTTGACCTTCTGGAAGTTTCTCCCATTTGCAAAAAGGGTCATTGGAGCTCAGCCAGTATAACCATTGGATTCTTAGTCACCTCTCTTGCTAAGACCCTTCGTTCCCGATTTCTTAGTTTGCTAGGGCAGCCAGATCAAGGATGGGTCAAAACCACTTCCATTTAAGAATTGTGGAGGCCACTGTGCTCTGGAAACTTTAAGGTCAGCAGAATCATTTTTTGTTGGAGCATTTTCCATATCTGTGTCATACCAAATCATGTCCAATCAACTGAAAGTAATACAGGTGTCCTTCAATCAAGGTTCGGAATCAAGACCAAAGTTGATCAAGGGAAATGAAGGTCTGCAAAGCTAAACTTTAAGTGTCACAGCAAAGATTGAATACTTATGTCCATCCATGTCCACTGTTTTCACTTTCTCATTATGTGGCATTGAGTGCAGACTGGTGGGGGACATACATATATTGAATATTTGTATATTTACACAATAGGTGGTTTAAATATAACTTTTTGTGGTGGGATTATGGATAATGTTCGGTGCACTATTTGTTTTGAGCAAGCTGTCTGGAGTGTACGACAGATAATTACTATCCAAAGGTCACTTGGCAAGGAGCATCATTTCACCAGGTCACCAAGAAACAGTCTGTGTCTGCAGAAACACTGTAGACCATCGAGCAGCTATGTGCTTGCGCTGCATTCTTCAGAAAGAGCAAATATGGAGAAATTCTTATTTTTATAAATTATTTTTATATATTATAAATACATAAATATAGAAGAAGAACTTAGTTGAGTTGAA
>JAUZST010071391.1:0-21762 GCA_034779995.1 Parotocinclus haroldoi
TCTGTGTGTCTGTGTGTCTCTGTCTGTGTGTCTGTGTGTCTCTGTCTGTGTGTCTGTGTGTCTCTGTCTGTGTGTCTCTGTCTGTGTGTCTGTGTGTCTCTGTCTGTGTGTCTGTGTGTGATTACCTGGCACACCTCCGATGTAAAGTGTCAGACGATTCAGCGAATAGGAATGAGCACGGGGTCCGACAGCGCGGCGGTAATCTTTACCCAGGTTTAGCTTGATTACGTTCCCCTTTTTGTTCACTTGAGAAAAAAAGAAATGTGCTTTATGTCCTGTTGCACATGATTAAACCCACCAAGTCTCATTAGACCTGTGTATAAAAAAACTAGACCAGCCTTCCCTTCCCTGCCACAAACCCTTCTAGTCATGCCTATATAAAATGCCAAACCCGGACTTCTGCACCACCCAAAGTATATATCACTCACTCAGTCACTTTTCATATCTGCTTAATAAAATTCAGGGTCATGGGAGCAGGGACGGTGTGCCAATCCATCACAGGGCACACCCACTCTCATACTGGGACACGTTTGAAGACACCAATTGATCCAATGCATGTCGCAGCTGTTCAGTCAATAAACATTTTAAAAAGAATCGATAGTTTATCCATCATCTGCGTTTCATTTCACACATATCACTTGGCTAAGAGGAGAAGATAAATCTACCCTCCAAAGCTCCATGTGATCAGGTGTAAGAGTTTCACCTTTCACAAGATGGAAGGAGTCACAAGATGCCGGTGGAGGAGTCACAGAGGTGCTATAGTATCCCTTACCGTCGTTCATCTGGACCACCATCTGCAAGCAAATCAGTCCCGTTAACCTCAAACACTGAAGGCACGAGTACCCCATGAATCAACTACGAGTGATTTAAAACGTTCACAAGTTAATGTGATGTTTTCTGCCCTAATCAGTGGAACTTACTGTGCCTTTCTCCAGGAAAACACTCAGGCTTTCACCCTGGTGTCCTCTGCAGTGAAAAAGCAAACCTGTCAAGTTCCTTGGCTGAACTTCAAAACTAAGAGCAAACTCGGCATCCATCACGAAGGATTTATCTGAAATTATAAAGGAAGAACCAAAAAAAATGTATCGTATTCAGTTAATTCCGGAGTTAGTTTCAGATTGTTGTGCCTAAAGCGCTGCAATTAGGTCATCCTTATTGGTACACTCGTTTTATCTGTTCCACAGAAACACTCGGGAGTTCTACAGTTACAGACGCTGATGTGGTGCTGGTGTGCGCTGACATGAGTGGAACAGATACAGCAGTGCTGCTGGAGTTTTAACACCTTCTGAAAATAGTTCAGCAGGCAAAAATCCCCAGTCACCAGCATCCAGCAAGCACTGATGAACAATTATAGGATGACTAACACAAACTGTACAGCAACAGACGAACTGCTGGCTCTGACTTCACATCTACAAGTTGGAGCAATACGTTTAATTTGTCTTAGAGCGTGCAGTGAGTGAACGTTATTTAAAAGCTCCAGCAGCACTGCTGTGTCAGTGTCAGAGTCAGTGTGACGCAGTATCACACCACAACCACCATGTCGGTGTCAATGCAGTGCCGAGAATGATCCACCAACTAAACAGTACCTGATCTGTGATAGTCCTTGGAGGGGAGGTCCTGACCGTTAGAAAACAGAGTGAAAAAGGACGAAAAAAGTGCAAGTAAATGGACTACAGTCTATAATTATAGAACTACAAAGTGCATCTACAGTTTGAATTGCACTGTTAAAATGGAGATTGAGAGTATAAACAAGGAGCTGGCACATCAGTATATCAGCAGATTTATTTAATAAGGGGTTTGGTCAATGCCCAGATCACAACGTGCAGTTTTAAAGAACGCCTGTGATGCACACCTATGCTGATCAATACTGACGCTACTTCTTTGTGTCATTCGACACGCTTAGGTTTTTGGAAACGGGATCAAAATACAAGAAAACTGTAGAATCTAAAGTCACGTCTTAACACAACAGAGCTGCTAAGAGATATAATGGAACATTTTATCAATGCTTGGTGTTCAATTTCTATTTGGAATCCAAAGAAAATAAAAGGATTTTGTAAATCATGTGCAAACCTAAAACTAGGTAAGAACCTCCACCAGCGAAGTATGCCCCTCGCCCTGCTGTCCCATCGAAACAGGGAGCTCCACCGAGATTGACTGCTGGTTTTCCAACAAGAACGTCATAAAACCTGATGTCACGGACGCATCCTATCACACTCTTCTTGGGGATGCCTTTGTGCTAAAGGAGAGAAAACATTCTAATATCTAAAGATGCATATCCATTTTACATAAATGCGAATCATTTAGCGGATCTGGTCCATCATTCAACTGTTGCAGTATACAGTTTTAATGTGGCTTTTCCATGGCACGCTTACACCTGCACCCTACGTCCTGTGAGGATCAGTAGGCCTACCGGAGCCCACGCAACCCAGACCGACTTACAATGTGGAGTAAAAATAAATGTTACTTTAAAAATAGGCATTAATTTAAATAAAATTTCCGCCACGTCAGGTACGAACTGAGGTTTGAACAAAAGTGTCCGACTTGTATTATTAGTATTATTATAAAACCTTTAACGCTAGGAAACAATTTAAATATTCAAACACAGACGCCGAGAAAGTAACCCAGTCCGAATATGGCTCTGTTGTGTAGTGGTATACACTGCCACCCAGTGGCTAAAAAGCGCACCTGGTACTTTAAACCTTTAAGGTTTCTGTGATACAAAACCACCTCACATTCACCGCTTTATTGATTAACAGCGGTCCACCGAGTACATTGTTTGTATTTGTAATAGAACATTACCTACATGATCTTATTGATCACCTACCTGAATTCTAGTGCTCGTCTTAATCTTCCCAGCACCGACATAAACAGGAGGCTGCAGATTCATCGAGATCCCATCATCCTCTTTCAGCTGTCCATCAGTCACCCGATAACCATCCACAACGAGGTGTGTACTGTGCTGCTCAACACTAATCCTGATCTGAACCAATAAACACAATGAAATTGACCCATAATGCAGTTATCAGAGCTCTGAGTAAAAGCTGTAAATCAAAGGCACCTCTGAACACGTGCACTGATAAAATAATAGACCATAGAGACTTTGTGCCATGTAAAAGGTTTGCCATGTTAGTTAACAACTATAGTAGCTATGTTAGTTAAGTTCGTGTCATATCATAACGCAGCGTGTTAGATCTTAGTCCTGGTCAAATTCGATTTAAGCCAACATTTTAGCAGTGATGCACTAAAATAAGCTTCAGTCAAAATGAATATTATGAACACACTGATCCAGAAACCAAAAGCTTTTCGTTTGTTCGACTTGTGAAAAAAAGTTATGGTTTGTGTTTCTTGAATGGCTCTATATGATAAATACTGGATTATACATTAATTGTGGATATTGGTTTGTGTAATGATTCCACACGGCTGATAGTTTCTGTATTAATCTGATACCGATCAGGTGTTTGAGTGGTGCTGTTTTTTAGTGCATCTCTAATTTGAATATTGATTTTTAATATCGGGTTAATAAGTCGCTAAGTATTGGTGGCGGAACATGGCAGATGAACTACACTTGGGGTAATGAGAAGCTAAAATAACATCTGATTGTACATTTAACTACAGTCCACTCAAATGCAGTGCCCTACATTGTGCCAGTTGCCATTATTTATCTTCCACTGACAGTAGATCAAGACTCCCTCGCCGACAGAGAGTTTGACTCTGCCTCCACTCATGAATAAGGTGACTCGAGCGACGCCCTGATTATCTGCAATGTGCAGAAGCAGACCATCAGCAGACCTGGTCCTCACATCCAGGGAGAAATGAGGTCTGTGAGACAAGAGGGAGAGTGTGGGGCATTAATAGTTAAAGTAAAGAGTTAAAAAGTATAGGCTTCATTTCGATTTCGGTAAGTGCATGCTTGGTGCTGAAGATATAAATGTGCTTTAGAAACTGCATTATTACAATATTTTCCCTGCTACAGATTCTCCCCGTTTTATGACGACCAATCTTACAACATTTTGTGATGGGAATCTGATAATAAACACAAACATTCAGCAGAAACAGTAATCAAATTCCAGATTTTCCCAGGCAATCGATATGCAGTACGATACCCTCTCTGTCCTCAGATGAGGAGTAGGGAGTCATGTGAAGGGGGTGGCGAGCGCTGGAATACGTAGTGAGAAAAAGGGGTTTTTCTTTGGTTTTCACTTTCAGTACATTTAATTATGAGATATTTCATGCTATACTAAAAGCTTTATGTTAATGACTTTGCACAAATATGGTTTAATGTAAGTGTTAAAACATGTTTAAGGTACACCACGCACTATGAGTCTCTCCTACACTCAGCAGAGCATAATGGGAAATGTAGTCATGAAAAAGCATGTTTAGTGCATTAGGATATATTCATTTAGAAATATCCCCTAGTTTTTGTGAGCCGTGCACATGACACCTGACTTTATGATCAATTCAGTTTGTGATGGTTTTGTCACAATGTCTCATAAATCGGGGACTATTTGTAATGCTATTTGTTTTTACTACTATAAGTTTGAGTTAAGTCCTAAGTTTGTGACTTTGTGCGCGCGTCTTTTTTTGTGCGTGTTCTGATTTCTCTGTCCTGTGTGCTTTTTTCAGTACTGAGTGTGATTTACCTGAAATTAAGATCGCTTGCAGGTATGTGGTACTGCAGCTGACTTCCTGCACTGAGGTGATAGCTCTGGATAAGACTGGCTGGCTCACCACAGTCTGGCTGAAAGTAAAACGGACCTTTTTGAAAAACATTTTAAAACATTTTGTTACTTATACAGTCTTCTCAAAGTGTGGGCACCCTTTGGCACACTTGTTTTAATACCATGTTCTGTCTTAATCTGCATAAAAGGGCACACGCTAAACAGGCCTGTAACCTTCGGAGAGCCTAAAAAAATGTGTAATATGTTCTAACGTGTAAGGGTTAATGTTCAGAGAATCCTGAACTGAAATACCGTTTTGAAGCTGGAGGATTTCTTATGTCCTTTCCTTCTAACGCCGTTTCTGTCAGTCAGGGAGAGAGGCCGCTTCTGAATGTAACATGAACCAACTGACACGTCTCCTGACTGAGTGAAGTTGCTCAGGTCGACCGGGGCATATCTGTTCTCCAGTCTACAAATAGTGCAATATGGACAGATTAGGACTAGATCATCTTTATTAAGAGTTTTGTAGGTGTTGATCTGTAAGTGAATAACAGCATATGCTTACTTTTAGCCTGGCAAAAATATGGTGTATAGAGTGTAGAGGGATCAGAGATTTTGCCTCCTCTACAACCACTAATCTCTAATCTCACTCAGATGTTCATACACTCGTCTAGGAATGATTAAATTGCTTAACAGAGACATGAAAATGTACATTTTCATTAGTTTTTTAGCAGTGTTTCCTATAACAAATGAAGGTCAGACCAGTTCAAGGAGATCACAGAGTAATTTCAACATGAGTCAACATGATTTAGGTGATGTTTTTTCTCAAGTTCAAGCGAAAGATTAATGATAACCTTCTCAGGTAAAAGTTCCTCAGGCAGCCCGAGAATGTCTCTTTTCCAAACACAATATCAGTCCCTTTGGTTGTGGTGGCTGTGAAAGGCGTCAGCTGTTCTCCTCTGTCAGAATTATCCACGTTCAGCTCCATTCTGAAAGAAAGCACAGAGTTTTGTAATATTAACTGATTAATATTATCTGCTTAGCAATTCTGGTTTGCTGGGTAACAGTGTTTGATCTTTACGCTGTGCTGTTTCTGAAGGCTGTCACGTAATGCCACCGTCCCTCGTCGTATCTGTTTTTGGACTTTAAAACACTGGTGCTGTCTTTCATCTCCACGTGTCCATCAACTAACGACAGTGCAAATCCATTGTTCTGTGGACCGGAAAAGCACAATGAGTAGTCACATATCACAAGAGACACAAAGTAATCAGTTCTGCATCCCTCCTTCTAAGTGAGGGTCCTTCTTGTGAAGTCTAGTCTCTTTTATGAAAACAATACAGTAAATATAACGTACACTTATTTGGCCTATAATGTTTTGTTTAAATTGACTTATTCTTTAAGTTTTACTGGTCACTGCACTTTGTAGTTCTACAATTACAGACTGTAGTTCATCTGTTTCTCTATATACTTTGTTCATCCCCTTTACTCTGTTCTCTAATGGTCAGGACCCCCCACAGGACCAGCACAGTTTAGATCTATATGGTCTATGGTCGATGAATTTGCCCATAGAAGCTGAGTGTCCATTCACTTCAATGGGACTGAATGTAACAGGTTTTTTTATTTCCTTGAAACTTGATAGTCATTTGATTAATGCCATGATTTCTTCTTGGTGGGTGAATGGACCTGTGGACCTGCCTCGGCTGACCTGGATGCTAAGCTTCTGCATGATGTTTGTCGGATCAGTCGAAAGGTTTGAAAAAAGGCTTTCTTGAAAAAGGATGTAGGGCAGAATTTCCGTGTTAATAAATTGGCAAATGTTATGATGTTATCTGACACTGAGCTTCCCCTCTTTAAAAGATGGTGGATCTGGTGGTAGATCATTCTCAGCACCGCAGTCACACTAACGTACTCACCTGTTCCCCAGTGTGCAGTAGAAGACCTGAGCTTTGGGAAGATATGAAGCCCAGTGAAACCATGGTATCAGCTCTGGGTTCTGTAACATCAGCGGTAAGAGCAAGAGAGCTCCCCAACTCCAGAGAAGCTTTGTGCATGCCCTGTAACACCAACAACCAACCACATCACTCAGACGTCCACTTTACTAAGCATGACTTTAAAACAGTTGCTAAAATCTCAGCCCATCGCAATCTCAAGTTAGGGGATATTTCATTATGGGGCATTTCACTTTAAAATAGATTGTTTTTGTGAGCAGTATATGTTTGTGTACGCCCGGCCAGGCTGGAGGCATTGAGCATGGTGTTAAAAAACACACACATTTTTCTAATTTGTGACTTTGCAAATCTGTAGTAATAGGGACTGACTGGAGTGTTAAACCTGAGTTAAAAGGCAGAAATCAAGGCTGGTTACACTAAACAATAAGAAAGAAGGACTTCAATGTACAAAGGAGGCTGAAATGTTAAAAAAAAAACAAAAAACTGACAGTTTAAAAAAATGTACCTACAAGTAAAGGCAGTGGGCAACCAAGCTGAACTCCCAACGCCTCTGCGAATCTGACTGAAATATCCACCTCAATGCCTGACAGACATCCTCTATACGGTGGATAACTAATATTATATCTGGAAAAAAAAAGGTTTTCAGATTAATCCATATGACTTTTCCAGTACTTCCAAGTTCCCAACATTATACTGTATGTATTTCCTTAAGGGAATCTTTTTACTTGATTTAATGGTGTATTATTTATATTGGTACTACCATCAACTTAAAATAGTATTTATAGTATTTGAACATTTTGACTTGATTTAAGAAATTATTTCAGAAGGTTGCGCAACAATTAGTACCAATAATAAATACAAAAATAGATCACTAGACACACAGGCAGAGCTCAATCAGAGCTGGATAATTTGCACACAGAAGATCAGATAAATAGCAACGAATGGCACAAAATAAGATATAAAAATAGATTACTAAGCTAGGCTCCTAAATATCAGTAATTTTCCACCTTGACTGCAGATGTAACCATATTAAATAGACACAGCTTCTTATAAACCAGTATGTTTTCTGTTTTACCCCTGTATATTCGCTAAAACTGGGTCTGAAGTACACACACGGTTCAAAAATAACACTGTGGCTGCGTATTTCAAATGTTACATCCCTTGTTGCTGCTTCACCCAGGCCTGTTGGTTTACTGCTGCAAAAATAGAAACTGGACCACAAAGGAAATGAAATGAGATCCAGTCACATTAGCAATACACTCGCCAAACAACACTTGCACCTGCACCACCGACCGCAAGCTGGGTCATTTTTCACAAGAGGAACTGTTTTATTTGTACGAAAATATCAAGATTTAAAGAGATTTGAAATTATACTGAAGATGTTGACTTTAGCAGACCTTACCTCGCTGCAATTTCTGCCGGGATGCCTCCTACGAAAGCCTGTTTGTAGGCTCTGTAGTTTACTAGAACATTGACTGAGTTTTGAATCCTTATTTCCGATTGGTTCAAAGGCTGGATGATTCGAATGATTTGAAAGTATTTCTGTAGAGGCAAAATTAGAAGCTTAAGAATAAGGTCTTTAATACAGGCTCGGGATCTGGTGACGATTATGTAATACGTAGCATCTTTGCATTAAAATAGACTTCTTGGAGCATTGATTTAAAAAAGGAATAAGACGTGCTATTTCACCAGCACAGGCCATTTGACTTTTAATATTTACTAATTTATTTGTACATGTTCAACCCCACTTTTATTCGGTCAGGCTTATGACAAGTATTGCTGTCTATTGCAGGGCTGGGTAGGGGGTCAGTGTTGCAACATGGGATGGTTCCCTTAAAGAAATCCAGTCATGTCCCAGGGTTGGTAGCACTCAAACATGGTAAGCCCTGGTGGTTTCTTGACCTCCAGTTTTTACCTCCAGAAAAGTGGTGGATGTGGTCAATCATTTATTCATTCCAAATGTGTTACTTCCAGCTGAGGGTACAAAGTAGGGAACACAGACGCAGATGTGGAGAGAACATGCAAACTCCACACAGGCCAGGCTGGGAATCTAAATAAGGATTTCTGGAGCTGTAAGGTGACGGCGCTGAGGTCCTGTTTCATATTGGGAGGAACGGGATTGTTTGATCCACCGACAAGCACAAGCAGTTTCGTTGTTCACCATGTTGTGACACAGGTGGCACCTTAGCTACACGCCCCTGTCTCTGCCAGGAACATTTCACGTACTTGGATATTAGATCAGATTAGACAAATCTTTCATTTGAATGAAAGAACTCCTTCTTGGTCAGTGTTTGAGAGCTTATATTTCAGTGACCCTGGCTTCCGAATACACTGGGGTATAAATGTGTAAGGAATTACTAACTAGGGAGCAAGTACTTACCACAGGAAATATTTTTTCTTGACTCCGTTGAATTAGGGTTTGGTTACCTTTTGTTACTCTCAAAACAACAAATCCTCCTTCCACAGTAACGGTGAAGTGCGAGCCCTATGAAAACAGCATAATATATGCAACTTTTGTAATACAATAACATATTGTAATATTAAAGTTGAGCAGTCCATGTGTTTGTGTTTTCGTGTACAGCACATACTAGATGGCCAAAACTAAAGAAACACCCCATCTGATTAAGGGTTGTACCATTTTAGCCACATACGTCGCTCACGGGTGCATAAAATCAATCAGCCAATGTTTATTGACAAACACTGTCAGTAAAATTAGTTTTACGGAAGGCCTCGGTGCCTTTTAATGTGGCACTGTCATTGGTTGCCACCTTTGTAACAAGGCTGGTTTTCGTTGTGCAGTGCTTAGCATGGTATGGATGTACCTCATCCCCCATATAAAACAGCAAGGCACGTTCTTGTCGACTTAGGACGAAGAACCTGATAATTCTCCCCCGGATGTCATCAATCCTCCCGTAACCTGTGCCGTCAAAATAGCTCGACTCCTCACGAGTCGCCATTCTGAAAGGAAAAAAAAAAAGATGTAATTGCAGATCGGATTAAATAACAGCTAATTATAGGAGGGGTTTCAAGTTACCTCAGACATCGGTCCGTATTTTTAACATTGATGGCACGCTGGAAGTTGTATAGGCTGAGGATGTGTCCATCTAACATGTTGAACTCAATGCAGCCCTGATATTTTGGATACTGAAGCTCCCGCGGTGGCTGACGAACAAATTACGGAACAAGAAAAATGTAGTAGTAGTTTAATTGTTAAAAGAAAAGCAAAACTATCTTCCAACTGCAGCATATGTGTCGTCACTGTGAACTACACTGAAATGAGTGATAATTCAAAATGAGTATAAAGAGCATCCCACAAGATCTGCTGAACAATCTGATCCTGTCCATGCCCCGTCACTGTCAGTGTGTGTGGGTGACCATACACCCTACTGAACAGTCAATGTGGGACACTCCAGTCCAGTTTGACATGCTCAAAACACACATCTAAAATAATTCTATGGGTCGTTGTTGGGTCAGTAAGGAACTTAAAAAAATATGACAAAGCTCCATTCTACAAAAGTGATCTGTAAGGCATAATTCGATAAAGTTGACCACCTTTATGGTTTTTCTGTTTAACTGTTTTTCAGTCCATGCCTCAAAGAATTCACAGGCATCATATTACTAATTGTACTAATTCTCAGTAAAGAGAAAATTGGGGGAAAAAATACTCAAATGGCTCAGATACAGTGCACAGAAATCAGATGGGAAAACTACAAAAATATTCCATCCGTTATCTTCCGCTTAAGGTCGCAGGCCAGCTGGTGCCCACCCAGGAACTCTGGGCACAAGGGCAAGAACAACTGTAGTCGAGGCACCAATCCATTGTAGGGCACACAAACATTTGCATACTAAGGGCCACTTTAGAGACACCAATTCACCTAGCAGGCATGTCTTTGGACTGTGAGAGAAGAGAAAACTGGAGTACCTGGAGTAAACCCCATACCGGCATGCAGAGTCCACCCTGGGATTGAACCTGGGACTTTCTTGCTGTGAGGTACTGGTGCTACACACCAAACCCCCAAACCACCTCCCGTGCTGCCCCTAGAATTTCCCTTCCATGTAAATGAATTTCCCTTTGCTATACATCAAGATGAAAGCTGTGTAAAGCAGACTCACAGTGAAATCATCTGGATAGCCTCCAATATAAAAAACCACATCGTCAGGGTTCAGATCCAGCAGAGAAACTGTGGTGTTTGGTTGATTCGTGATCGGGGGCAGCGTTTTGGGTTTAACTGAACTGTACTGCTGGGTATAAACGACCTTGGCATCTTGGTAAACTCTAAATAAATTCAAAGCAGTGAAAGGAATAAGCAATGCCAAACTATGGATTTTAAGGAAAGGTGACACACCATTTAAATTGTCTTACCTGTAGAAGTCCATTTTGTCCATAAAGGAGGTGTTAACACTGGATCTGGTGATTTCTACAGTCTGTAATTCGTGGACTATTCCCCCAAGTTTGTAGACGAAATGCAGCACGTCGTTCCTGACCACCATGCCAATGTAGTCCTTCTGTGCCTGCATGTATTCAAAATAATTCAAATTTGTTCGAATTAATAAGTATAAGATTTAAGTATTAGAAAGAATATGGTTCTCAAAACCATATTTCACATTCATCAAAATCTCATTCAAGTACAAATATAACTTAATGATGTCAAAGAGTAAAATAGCTTTTGTATTTCATATTATCTTTCCCTCGCTTTTCATACTTGTGAGGAGTCATGGCACACGGGTGGCTTCATGCACTCACCCTCAAACGCCGAGACACTTTAGGGAACCCACCCCAGCAGAAAGGTAACAGGGCTAACTCTTGCACCACTGTTGTGTATCGTTGTGTTATGTAAATGATTATAAAGGATGACTTGTAATAGACTTGGAGATAATATTTCTAATGTGGTTTATTATGCTTTAAGTTTTTAAATATTTATTAACTAGAAGAAACCAGTTGTTTTTTTAATTTTATTTAGACTTTTTACAGTTCAGAAAAATCTAATTAAAGGCTCCTAGAATTAAAAGCACAAAAACTGGTAAATTAATTAGTTTACTACCTAAAAGCTACATTTGACTGAACAGAAATTCCCAGCACTTAAATTTCAACAAAAACTGAAAACGAAAAAATGTACACATGCATACAGTACTGTGCAAAAGTTTAAAGACCATCATTAGAATGGATACACCAGTGCTTTAGAAATTATAGAATGACCATATATATTTATTTCTCGGTCTCTTTCATTAAAATACAACCAGAAAATACAGGGCCTTTTTAATGCAGTATTAAAGGCTACAGTGGCAAGTATTTATTGTTTATCAACCCCAAACCAAAAAAAAAAAAAAAACTAAACCCACACACACACACTTGTGAAGTAGCAGCATCATCATTGCAACAGACTGATACTGTTGCGTTATGCAGGTCTATTTTAGAAAGTATTAGTGAAATTCATGTGAAATGAAAAAGAAATCATCTTACATTCTTGTTTCCCAGGTAAAGGACGAACAGATTTTTTTGCATTCTACCCTGGCGTCGTCTCCGGCTGCCTAGCCTATCTCTGGGCAGACTTAACATCAGGTTGAGGGCTGTAAAGGCTTGAAGATCAACCAGGTGTTTAGGAGGACGCATCTCAATATGGCTTTCACCAGAGAACAAGACTGGGCCCCGGACCTGAACACACATCAACCAAACTTAACAACAGACACCGCCCTAAAGAAGCTTTACAAAAAAAAAAAACGATATCCCAAATGAGCAGCTAGAGGCACCAGTGGCAAGGAAAAACTTTCTGAAACACGAAGACAATGAGAACCACTGAGAGGAACCAGACTCGATTGTGGAACTTCCTCTGGGTGAGAAAAGAGAATATTAAATTCGAAAGCTTAATGAATATAAAGGAAAATATTCAGGGATTGTATAGAAGATAATGGATGTTTAGTGTAACAGGTGGTAAATATGGTTCTGAAACAGTTAGCTGAACTGTAACTGAGTAATTGACAGGAGCATATCTGGACCACACATTGACGAAGGGATTAACACTATCACCTCACAGCTACCGAGACCCGCATTGAATTCCTGGCCTGGCTTCTGCTTGTGTGGCATTTCCTCTCGGTACTACGGTTTCCTCTCACATTCCAATGATGTTAGCTAGTGTGAGTGAGGGTGTATGTTCTGGCCTTTGTGATAAACTGGTATGGTTCGTTCCCCTCGTGCTGCCATGAATGGTCTCATCATAACCACTAAAATTGGCACAGTGAAAAGTCAGAGCAGAACCGCAGGACACAAAGTATATAGCATAAGTAATATTTTCTAATTTACAGATGTAATGCAAATTAATTTAAAACAATTAACTTTTAACTAATAAACTAACTTTTATGAAATGAAATAAAATAAAATATGTACATATATAACATTAATTAAATGACAGTTAGGGTTTTGGGCCTAGACTCACCATGTTGGCCATCTGCCTGGTCCTCTCAATTAGGTCTTTGATTCTCATGATGCTCTCAGATATGTTACTTCTGGTGGGAAACTGGCCACTTTGGTTCTCGACCTTGGCCAGAGTATCAGTCAGAGATGGAAAGAATTTATCCAGCTCGTTCACTAAAGAAGATTAAGTTAAGGTTTGAGGAACAGTGCACTGAAAAAAGATGCAGTGTTAGAGTCATGACCCCAGTCCTATATATTGTAAGAGTCATGGCCACAGTCCTATATATTGTAAGAGTCATGGCCCCAGTCCTACATATTGTAAGAGTCATGGCCCCAGTCCTATATATTGTTAGAGTCATGGCCCCAGTCCTACATATTGTAAGAGTCATGGCCCCAGTCCTACATATTGTAAGAGTCATGGCCCCAGTCCTATATATTGTAAGAGTCATGGCCCCAGTCCTGTTGAAAGGCACTGCCAGGACTGGAATTGGTGGTAGATTGGCATGTTAGACTGTTGTGCCACCAAATTACTATTTAGTACATTATGTAAATTAGCTTATTTACACTAAAAGGCATTTAATTGTTACTACTCTTTATTAGTAGAACGATCTAACTCAAAAAATGTTTGAGCCTGTTACATTTAATCTAGAAAGATAACCTATGCTGTGCCAAGGTCTTAGGGCACCATTAGATTAGACATACCATTGTTTAGCAGTGATAAAATGACCATTTATGATTATGTTTCTGTGTTTTTATTAGAATACATGAAATCATAAATACAGCTTCTGCAGGCTGCAGTGGTGTACTTTGTGTAGTATTTTGTGTGACCTATCTTCAAATCAAATAATCTACAATATGATGTATATGTTTTTTTTAAATAAAATTCCTAAAATGTAAATTTGAACGTCAGCCTAAGACTTGTGCATAAGTACCATATAAAATAGTGTTTATAGTGTGTGTATATTATATATATATATGTCGAAAACTTCTCACGTGTTTTGTTGACTTCGTTGAGTATCTTGTCGACGTTCGAATCGCCACTGGGAATCCTAACTTTGTCCAGTCCTTCTTTGATGCTTTCTAATCGTACTTCATCTAGAGAGACTGAGTTGTTGGCAGCTTTTGCAGTATCGAGAGCTTGGTTCAGGAGAGCGTCAGTATCATCTGCACCAAAAAGAAAACAATCATCAGTCTGACTGGAAAGCTTTATGTTGAGATATGCAAACATTAGATATATTAATCCGTTAGAAAGCGATGGTCATGTTATAGTGAAAATCTTTAAAATTGCAGAGCAGCTTCAGCTATATTACTTTCTGATGTAACAGCTACAAAATGAAGGGATTTTGGAGTGGCCCTTAGGCTTTTCCCACACTTAAAAAGAGCGATGTTGTATTATGTATTATTTTTATCTATTTTTTTTCCTCCTAATTTGCCAATATAAATTTTCCCAGGCTCTCTATGAAGACATGGCTCTGCACAATCCAGAGAAATGGGCTGGTCCCATGGCATCTTTGCCCGTGTCTTGATATTTTCCTGTTTGACCTTCCCTCCATCGAACTCATGTTCTAACTGCTTTCGTTTAGGGAGACAGGATGATCCAGCACCAACCCAAGTTGCAGTGCTAAGGAATGACCCTCTGAACAGCCCCCCCTCTTTCTCTGGAATGGCCAACCTTGCCTGATTTGTTATGCCTGAATTGGCCAGAATTCCACAAGGACCCAACAATGGCAGCTTGGCAGGGGTGGGATTTGAGTGATGGACCTTTGGCCCATAGTCCAGTTCCTTAACTGCTAGGCTACCACAGCACAAAGAAGTGTTTTCAATGCTGTTAGAGGAAACGAAATTGCTGTTATAAGTGATTTGAATTATATTAATGGACTACAATTTATTTCTCAACTTCAGTAAAGTAATATTATCTGTACTTGGTTAAGAAAGAGAAAGCGTAGGCACATAAATGTTAATAATATGCTTGTCTAATTTTCTGACTTCAGTGAAGAAATCCACATTCATTCCAAAGACTTCAGAAACCTTTTTCTGAAAACTGTAGGTCTAGAGAAAATTAAAACGTGTGCATCTTCACTACTCACCTCTACTGACGTTTAGATCGAGTGTTTTGATCTGTTGCTTCATATTGCTTGCTTTGGCCCTGACCTTGTCCAGCCATTCTTTAATGGAGTCATACATTTGTGCAACCTCTAAAAATAAACAGAAGTTGAGAATCTCAACCGATCTTTATTAGAATACAACCATAAAACACAGGACAGGCATATGCAGTATTAAAAAAATAGAAGAGAAGTTAATAAAAACAGCTTCTATTGGCTCCAATGCCAAGTATTTAGTTTGACTTCCCCTTACACTTCAGCGATAGCAGAATGTGGCAGCTTCATTGGGATGCCAATTTGACCCGTGTACAGTGTATAGCTTGATCAGAAAATGACTTTTTGGAAGGGTAGCAGCAACTGCATTTGTTGCAAGGGGAACTGGATGAATGGTTTGCTAAAGCTCACAAGGAAGTGATGTCACACGTGAATCTGAGTTTGAAATTTTTTTTGGTCCAATTATCCACAATAAACTGCTCACAAAAATAGGGGACACTTCAGATTGAATTAATTCCTAATAAAATGTCCCCTCATTTTTGTATTGTATTACGCATGTATGGTCAATACCATTGTTAAAACAAACCAATCTGACGGTGACTCAAGACTTTTGTACTGTATATTAAAAAAGCTCAAGAAACAAACCTCTTAGATCGTTTTCTGCTGTTTTCGCTTTGTCAGCTAAAGCATTTGAAGACCTTTTCAGTTCTTGTCCCTTTTTTGTCAGATTCTGTGCTCTCACATCCTGTTCAAAGAGCAAAGACTAGCAACATGGTTCTGCATCATTTGGGACAAACAGATCATTTTAAAGTATGTTTTATGCAGGCAGACTCACCACTAAAGCCTTATCTGCAACCTTGTGAGCTTCACTTGCTGCTGCTTCAGCCTCTCTGACGGTGTTAACAACATCACTAAAAGCTGCGATGATATCTTGGGTTTTATGAATGGTTGAGATATTGGTGAAATTCAGAAGAGACCTGTAAAGAATGTATGGATAAGACTGCTGCAGTGAAGTTGCATATACGTTGCATACACACTGACCTGCCAAAACATTAAAATAACCTGTCTAACATGATAAACAGTTCAAGGTGTTGACTTGTCCTCCAAATTTCCCAGATCTCAATCTGGTCACACGCCTGTGGCATGTGCTGGACAAACAAATCTGAGCCATCAAGGCTCTGCCCTCGTGCCACCAAGGCTGTTGAGGTTTGGACTCTGCAAAACCTCTGAAGGTCCCCTGTGGTATCTGGCACCAAGCCTTTAAATCCTGCAAATTGTGTGCCATGGTTCGGACTTGTTTGTCCAGCACATCCCACAGATATTCCAGCATTACTGGATTTAGATCTGGGGAAGTTCGAGGCCAAGAAAACCCCTTGAACTCTTTGTCATGTTCCACCAACCATTCCTGGTCAGTTTTTGCTGTGTAGCAGGACACATTATCCTGCCGTAAGAGACCACTTCCATTACAGATTACTGTTCATATGAAGGAGTGCACTTGGTCTTAAAAAATGTTTAGATCGGTAGCATGTGTCGAAGTTACGGCCACATGAATGCCAGAACTCAAGGTTTTCTGGCAGAGCAAGGCAAGACTGTCAATGTTGTTATTTTCACCTGTCACTAGTTTTAATGTTAGGGCAGATCAATGTAAATAAGTATTTCGTTTAAAGCTATAGTTTCTTAATATGTTCGGTTACCACAATTTATTACATAGCAGTTAAAGTAAATCAATCACAGAGCAGTATTAATTGCATTTTCCCGTATCCTCAAACATGAACCAAATTCATAAACACATCCCCTGTTCCACTCTGTCTACCTTTGAAATTAATCTTAAAACCTTCCTCGTTAATTCTTATTACTTCTCTACTGTCTCCGCCTCATGGTGCTTTTACCTTATTTCTTATATTTGTTTATTTCCTTCCTCTGTAAAGCATCCTTGTGTTCGCAAAAGGCACTATTCAAATTAAACATGTTATTATTTGTATTATTTATTATTATTATAAAAACGAATTTGCTTAAAACATTAGTAAAAGCTTCTAGGATTCAGATTCAGAAACAGATTCATTTGAACCTGTAGACACGTGATACATTCACACTCTCATAAGCACAGCTGTTAGTGTGTGAACGTACATGTGAAAATGCATTGCCAGATGTATAAGATCCTGGGCATGCTCTTCAGCCTTTATGACGAGACCGTCCATGCTGGTGGCCTTAGAAAGCTCGTGAAGTCTTCGGGTTAGTGATGAATTTGCACCATCCACTTCAGCAGCCATCTGTGCAAAGTCCTGGATAAAGGAAAACCAAACATGTTGTTTCTGACAAGAGCTAGAACAGACTGTCGTTGTTTTTAATTGCATTTACATTTAGTCATTTAGCAGACACGCCTCCGCCGCAGTTTGGACACCCAAGCATATTTTATTAAGGGCCTTGCTCAAGTTGCCAACAGCTAGCAGATTGGCATTGCTGGGGCACAGACTCAGGACCATCTGGGATCTAATCCGGTACCTAAACTGGTACACATCAGTGTCTCTTATCTTAGAATAAAACCCTATAAAATGTATAAAATGTGTTCCAGCACTTGGTAGCAAACCAAAAAAATGATCTATATGATTATATAAAAACATATATAGAATTCCACTATAATTTTTTGGCACGTTGCCCATCCTTTTATCGTCTCAGTTTTGGTTTCGTTATTCATTCTGGTGAGATTGTGGTATCTGCTCATGTGAAACCTCCAAACGTGTTTACTACTGCGATTCTTACGTTTTGCAGAGCCTCCATCATGAGCTGAAGATCTCCTGATTCTCCTAAAGTTTCTCGAATCATTGACAAATCGGCCAAGATCCTATCCTGCATTTTCTTAAGCATTATTAAACTCCCCTGTGAAACAAACAGAATGCATTTACAGCAAACAGGTAATCTGTAGTTACTATAAATATAAACTCTATTATTTTCATACCAGAATGCCTGACAGGTCCGCTTCATTCCTAATGTTCATCAGATTGGTCCTGTTAACAGATTTTTGTGCGCTTTTCAGGATCTCTTCCAAATATTTAAGGTTTGTGTTGCTGGACATCAGATTCTGAGCAATCCTGTCTGCGGTCTTCTGCGTGTTATTCAGAAGATCAGTCAGGTTGGCTGAGATGTAGTCCAAGACTGTGGAAAAGCCACAAAGCATTGTAGAGACCACAATACCATTTCCACCCAGTAGATGTCTCAATATATGTAGTGTTGATAGATTTTACCAAGCTCCATAGACAAACAACCATCCCTTAGTAACAGCACCACCCTGTCAAGTAATGCTTCCACTAAGGCCGAACTTTGAGGTCCTGTATATTTTAGCTCTCTGTTATATACCTTTTTAGACTCTCCATTAAACAATTGATCTAAAATTAATTTTGTCCTGCTGTTAAACCAAGTATGACAATGTTTGACTGTTTTGAGGGTTATGGATTTAGTCTCCCAAATCTGACACATTCCTTTCGTGAAACGTGGTACTGTCCAGTGGCTAATTGGTTGTTCCCCTTTTGAGTGTTAGACAACACAGTCCCTGCCAGTGTTCAATTTCTGAACAAACTTCAAAGTCTGGCCAACAACTGACCATCTGATTATGGCTACAGGGACTTAAATGAAATGTAAACATTACTCCAGTGTTGGACACAAATTACTTAAGAACACTTACACTTAGTCATTTAGCAGATTCCCTTATTCACAGTGACTTACAACCCAAACAGTTGTGAATTAAGGCAGACTGTCAGAGGTGGGATTTGAGCCCAGGACTTTCTGGTCTAGTACCTTAACTGCTAGGAAGGTGCGCAGTGGTGTAAACTCAGTTCATTTACATTTATGTCCCTTAGCAGACATACAATTATCTTGTCCTTATCTAGAGCGACTTACTGACGACTTACTGACGAATACTTTCTTACAATCCAAGCAGGGACCCAACTGTGGCAGAGGTGGGATATGAACCCTGGACCTTCTGGTCCATAGCCCAGGCCACTAGGCTACCAAAGCATTGACACCAGTCCAGGGGTCAGAACACAAACACATGGGAACGACTGGCCACATCTGAACGTGATTCAGGGAATCATGCCTTGGGAATGCAAAAGTGACCACTGCTGTCTCTGTGAAGGACCCAACAGCGGCAACCTGGCAGAGGAGGCGTTTGAACCCTGGACCTTTCTTGTCCATAATCCAGTACCTTAACCACTAGGCCATCACAGTTCGCCAAAATGCAGCTGATCCATAATGACCAGATGTTTGTACAAACATGAGTGCTAGTCTTCACTCTTTAATCAGAAAAAACAACTCAAGGATAACACACGTTTCTGTGCTTCCCAGAGCTCATCCTTAGCCACCCGTCTCAGCTCATTGCAGTTTTGCCTCTGCATTTGTGAAACCATCCGTCGTGCTTCCTCCAACATCCTGGTGACGTCATTGTTGGGCATGGAGGTATCTGAAGCATTCTGCTGCTCCAAAAGCGCTAAAGAGGGATCAAAGTTGAAACGGTATTGAGATTCAGTACAACAGGATGCCCAAGAGCTTGAGTGCGTCTCTAAATGCTTAAGGCAAGTCTAGTCTCTTAGATTTAGTAGTATTGTGTAGAATGTAGTATTATAAAAATGCATAACGCAGGAAAGAGCAACATGTACGACCTCTGAATGGTTACCTGTTATTCTTTCCAGTAGGTCCTGAGTATCAGTGAAAAGGTTTCGCCCTCTTTGGTGAGTTTCAGTCACATCCTCTAAGACTTTCTTACTAGTTAAAGATGTTGCATTTTCCTGAAAAAATGGTGACATTCTTCATAATGCATTTAGTCATTTAGCAGACACCCTCAACCTTACTACTTATGCAATCAAACAATCCAAACAGTTGTGGGTGAAGGGCCTTGAACCCTTAAGCTGAGTTATACCTTTTCCTCAAGTATCTGCATGTCATTGCTGACACCCTCCACATCCGTCTCTAGTTCGTTCACCTTTGGTTTCAGCGCTTCTATGGATGTTCTGTAATCATTTACTAGTACCTGAAAAGAAGAAACATGACCTCTGTATGTATGAGATGATGTCAACTTTCAACTTTATAGCTGTACAAATGACATCTGTAAAACATTTATTGATGGTAATATCATTTCTGCTACCTTTGTAGCATTAATGGCCTCTTCCAGTTTCCTTAGTGCAGTAAGAGTCTTAAAACCATGTCCAAAAGACTTGATTTGGTCCTTGAGTCTGGAGAGCTCAGAATCCATTGCCTCTAGATCATCAATTATCGTCTGAACACAGCTATCGCATTCTGTATGAATCAAACATGAGATTGTTAACTGTGGATTGTGTAGTGCGATCCGATCTTTGTGACTTATCACAAAGTCTTAAGAAACAGACGAGGTTAGAGTTCAAAACCAGAAACTGAAACCGTGTAATGGAAAAAAAACAGCATAAACATGATGTCTTTTCTGGTATAATTATAATACAGTGGCACGTTGGGTTTCATAATTAGCATGTTTGCCGTCGATAACATCATTGTCTTTGATATTTCTATTTAGTCTAAGATTAGGTTTACTCCATGTCTGGAAAAGCAGCCCATAATCATCTTGTATCTTATCTTTTATTCATGAAAGTGTCTTGAGGAAGAAAATCTTCTTAGATGTGCGTTTTAACTAAAACTGTAATACTGTACTTCAAAATAACCTTTTTACTCTCTTCATTAGAACAATGGTTTAAAAACGTGGTATTCTTACACTCTCGGTAGCCTAAAACTTGCACGGTATATTGTAAGCTTATAATGCAACATGGCCTACAAAAGAAAACAATGAACATAATAATATTTGAAAACTTCTTCATTTTCTTTGTTCCAAAAATTGAAATTAGGAACGTTCTTGTGAACTCTTTAGTGTTTGTCTTAAGAACCAAGTGGTCACTTGTTTTCTTAACAAAGCTTTCATCAATCTGGCCTGGGGGCCTTAAAATCCCTAACTGACAGATTCGATGTGTAGCTGTACAATATTTTGATGAATATTTCTTGAAGTTATGGACATTAGTCATTTTCTAAAAAAAAAAAAAAAAAAAAATGTTATTATTGTGTAAATTATTGCTCACAAACCAAGGGAAAACACTAAACCATGCAGGTTTGACTGTCTTGGACTGAAGTTTATTCCCACACATATTTACATGGAATCAACACAAACCTTGACAGTCTCCATTATGAATGAGGTCATCTGGATCTTCACATGCTACAGGGACACACAAAACCTAGTCACAAATCTGTAATGCTTTGTACATTACAATTACCAAAAACCTGCGCCTACCGCCTGTTATTGGGTCACATAAATGCCCGTGTTCACAATCACAGAGTTGACATCTGCCTCCATCCACCCCCAACGGGTCACCGTAATAACCAACAGCACACCTGGCAGGACAGAAGGAGGTGTAGTTTATTGTGGTTGTTCGTCCATGAATAGACTATATAGACGAAGGTTTCTGGACACCCAAAAACTACTTTCTAAAACTAGGGTATTAGGAAAGGTTCATCTCCCTTTCGCTGCGACAACAGCCTTCAATCTTTGGAGTGTTTTCCAGCAAAATAGGCCTGTGGTAGCCTAGCGGTTAAGGTACTGGACTCTAGACCAGAAGGTCCAGGGTTCAAATCCCACCTCTGCC